>BMAV01001238.1:154931-166950 GCA_019973955.1 Trichonephila inaurata madagascariensis
ACATTGAAAGTCTGCTGCAGGTGTGAGTTTAAGGCAACTGTTCAAGCGGGTGCGAGTGAGATAGGGCGTTTAGTCAATTGCGATCGCTTAAGAAATCCAATGAAAAAATAGTTTTATTTCGTTTGTAAGCATCTTATATAAAGTATAAAATATTATATATATTTTATTATTCCTAAGTACAAAAAAGTATTATTACACATAAAAATCACATACATCATTTTCGTTGATATTTTCACCTTCGTTAGTACTACTCCAGTCCGTGGCTTGATTGTCATCAATATCGCTTTCTCCATCAGTTTCCGAAAAAAATTAAGCAAGTTTATATAATTATGAATAATTTAAAAATTATGTACAATAATTTGACATACTAATTGCATACCTGATTGAGTTTTAAATGAATCACTGACATAACTTGGTAGTTGATCCCCTTCGAACCATTTAAAATGGTATTTATCATTTTCGAATGCTCAGCCATTATTTTCTGGTTGATATGTGGCTGGACTTTTCAGATGAGTATTGTTCCAAATGGTAAATGTATAGTTTGCTCGCAGAAACTGCTGCAATAGCTCGCTTTTGCAAGGTGGTAGATTGCTAACGTCAAAATTTCACGACTTCTTTCGGTCAAAAGCTTCGTTTACATCAGAGATTGTATACAAGTCGATGAACATTTGAATCAAGCGGCATCAACATCAATTACATTACCGGCATTGTATACATTGCATATAAATCTCTGAATAATATTAAAGACGTTTTGTTGTTCATCTGTATTTTCAATTAATTCGCTCGTACCGAAGCTCTTGAAAGCTTCCTGGTACTCTGGATTTTTTTTTAATGTTTTGTAAGGTTTTAATTTTCCTTTTCTGAAGAACGCACGATTAAAATCACATCCTGTGATGGCATGATATTCAGGTAATCTCTGACAAATTAACTGACCCAACTCTGTATGTATTTTGGTTAGGTCCACATATATCTTAAATTACTTCCAGTACCCGTAAGCATCCAAGCAACCGAATCATTTTTAAGGGGGTGTATGTTACCAAGCATTATAGCAGCAATATCAGTATCAACACTTCTGATTACTATTTCTGCTGGATAGTTGATGTTACATGCATGGTATACTGTCTTTGTATCTGCTTCCTCATGTGCTGGGCATGACAACTCTTGAGACAACTTTGTTGAATTCATTAATAGTGAAAGAATGACAGTTTCTGAAATTTATGTGTATCATTTTGTTGCCAATCAATGGAACCACTTCATGAGTAGCCCAATGCGAAATAAAAAAAAAATCAACCAGAGCTTCATTAACATTTAAAATTTTCAGCTTTTTCGTGAAGTCACTTGATCGAATTTGCTCAGACCCAGTTATGGTGTACTCTAATTGCGCAGATTCTAACCGTTGGGAATGCTCGTAATCTTTGATCGATGGTGTAAAGTAGGGGTGTCCAACACGCGGACCACATGTGGCCCGCCAGTACGTAAGTTGCGGACCACCGACACTTTTAAAAAATTTTTTAAATATTAGGTTTTTAAAGGTATTTCATTTTCAAATTTATTTATGGGGAAGTTTATATATATGTATAAATCTACAATGTATTTGCCTGTTAACTGTTATTGTTTTAAAATAAATCCTTTTTGATAATCGAAACCTAAGTTAGATTAAAATAGATTTATATTTTATCAAACAGTTACATTTGATTTTGCTATAATAAATTACTTTTTTAATAAATTCCGAATTGCATTATGCATATCCTTTCCTATGGATGGTACATGATTCTCTGTGTGTGCAACTTTCATTTCTCCTCCTCCTTTTCTGTTTGGAGTTCCCAAAAAGTAAGAGGCAGTCAGAGATGTTTTATAAAGTTTAAAAAAATTATTCAGGATGGTTAAGACAAAAGGCAACGTATACTTAATCGTTTGAGAATGACAGCACAATCAAATTTCAACAATGAGTAACGAAAGATCAATTCAAAAGGAACTCCGTAATTTTCAAGAAAATAGCAATTGTAATATTTTAAACATTATTTGATCATTTTATCATTACATTATATAAACATTATTATATTATCTATGTCTGTATACATGAAAAATAATGAAAACAATAATAATAATACATTTTGTTTTAAATTTTCACTCCAATAAATGTTTTTTTTTTGTTTCCAAAGATAATATAAAGGAACATATTTTTATGTGCGGCCAGCGAGATTATAATGTTTTTTCGAAGTGGCCCGCAAGGTCATTTGGGTTGGACACCCCTGGTGTAAAGTATTGATCAAAGATCACGTCAATTCTCAATGTTTGTAATTGAGTGCCATTTGTAACAATTGTTTTGAAATTTTTCCAAATGTTTTTGGAACATTTTTAATTGTTTTGAAATAGGAAAAAAACCATCAATTATTAGAACATCTATTTCATGTGATTGCTCATGCTGGACCTCTTTCTCTAGGCATTTCATCAAAGCAGATTTATCGGTTTTACAAATAGTGCCATCCAAATGGTACATGGGCAATGGTACTGAGGTCATTGGGTAAGACAAAATCTTTGAAATGTCTACATTGTAATCCATAGAGATACCCAGCATGCATCCAAATAAATCCTTTGGATTTTAATTTCTTGAATTTTACCACCTACTTGAACTTTCTTCTTTTTCTCATAATCTTTGGAGAAATTGTCAATGGACCTTTTCTTCATATCTTTTTCAAATCTGTTAATATCTGATAAATATTCGGAAAAAAATGTTTTACGTTGATAATCTCCTTTTTTTTCAATATTTAGAAGGAATGCCTCTACCGGGTGGTGATGTGGATTTTCCAGATGAAATATTTATCAGTTGGTCTTTGGGCACTTCTGAGCAGAAAGAGTTAATAAATCGATCGAAGGTAGCAATAAATTGTCTCAATTGTTTGGTATTTTTCCGGGTAATATGAAGATTTAAGTCTGTTGAAACATCTTGATGAGTTGGCAGTTCTAGTTCTAGATAAACTTGATTTATAATCGTAGAGCCAACATCATGATTACGAGCCCACCAATGACGTGCCGAAATTGAATTTGTTAAGTGTATAACACCTGTGTGAGACTTCTAGCAGGGTCTGCATTTATAGTTTGCTCTAATACCAGGTCAATCGGTTGTCTAGAAAATGGTTTAGTGGCCTGTTTGATATCAAAGCAACTTTGTTTAAATTCTTCGTTAAGTCAGGATGGGTTTCTGCAACTTTCAGCAAATTATTATAATATTTTACGGTCCACCAGGCATAATTTTGTTGGTTGCATTGTAATGGCCTCCCATTTGGGGAAGCCATCTCCTCATCTACTCGACCTAAATTTGTAGGAGGTAAAGATTGATGACCCAAACTAGCCATGAGAAAAAAAAATCCAATTTATTATTACCAAATATAATAATCTAAGAAAAGCCAACTATAGAGGGAAAATCTAGAGTGATATAACAATAGTTTAAAACCCTATGTGAATAAGCGCATGAAATCCTAATAGCTTAACTTTACTCAAAGTTATCTCAAGAATCCTAACTTCCTTAATTTATTTTAATAGCTAAAGCCCGTCCTATAATCACACGTCTAAATTCCGATCCTTACCGTAACAGCACTGCTTTCCACAACTCAGCTTCTTTTCCTTCTCTTTACGATTACTAAACTTCCACTATATATATATTAACTAATCTGCATATCAAGGTCTCTTGAGGGAGATGGCTGTGAAATATATAATCACGTAAAGCCCCGTCACAGCATATAAAAAAATATACTTGTAATTTTAGGCAATGTTGATATGAAAAGTTCAAAATCCCCAGTGTGAATGCTCCATGACAGGTCCAAGTAATGATATAAGATTGATGTAAATCAAGTAAAATTGTGAAGTTTTACCTAGCTCACCATTGAGACATCTTTGCTGGAAAATATTGTAATTATTCATCAATTCTTTCAGATCTTCATTTTCAATGTGGAATGACGATATTTCACAGTTCTTCACAGGAGTAGTAGTGACAATGAAAATATCAACGAAAATGATGTATGATTTTTACGTGTAATAATTCCTTTTTTGTACTTAGTAATAATAAAATAATATTTTATACTTTATGTAAGATGCTTATAAACGTAATAAAACTATTTTTTCATTGGATTTATTAAGCGATCACTATAGACTAAACGCCCTATCTCAATCGCACCCGCTTGAACAGTTGCCTTAAACTCACACCTGCAGCAGACTTTCAATGTGTCTGGCAAGATGTTAAAACCATTAAAACTGTCCGGCTTTTGAGGTAACATCTTTTTATAGGTCCCCAAGTAACATATATAAAATTCAGCTTTTATACTATAACGAAAGTATAATTATTTTTTTTAAAGTTAAGGGGTGTCTGGCAGAGGGTTGCAACTACACTAAGTGTCCGGCAATGGATGACGTGATTTCTAATGTTATTCCGAAGAAAATATAAAAAAATTGAGCTTTATACTTTATGGAAATTGAGGTACTATTTTATGCACCTTTACTACCTGTTACCTGCGCAAGTAACCACAATCCAAACTCCATACTTGCTGATCGTTCTTACCTGTGTTGGTGACATCCGTAGACAAACTTTCAGCTTTTATAAAATAACGAAGGTCTGGCAGTCGTGGGCTCTTGGGCTAATAACAACTCTGTAGAATTTTAGAGACTTAACCCTCTGTCAGGCGGAGCTGGTCTAAGAGGCCAGCAAAAGCATTTTGTGCCAAATTAGCAATTTTGGTTGTTTTAGTTTAAGCTTCATTTTATTCATTAAACTGGTTCTTTTTTGTACAATTTGGTCTGCTTGCTTTCCTTTTGTCAATGTTTTGAATTAAAATTGATGGGGGGGGGGGAGAGGTCAAAATATGTTGGGTGTCCACACAGGCTGGGTGCACCATATGTTTTGTTCAGAGGTGCTACCAATGAAGGGTTAAAAGGAAATTAAATCACTACAAACACTGAACAGAAACAAATAATTCAACCATATGAAGCATGACAAATACAAACACATACAGAGAATAAAATCAGTTGAGTACAAGAAAGTTGCAAAATAGCAAAAATGCTTTGCTTTATGGAAACATGCCTACAAATCAGTTAGGAACCAACAGCTAATGAAATATAAGAAATGCATAAAGAAAAACATACTACATGAGTTTTTTAAAAACTTTATGAGTTTTTATCTACTTGTTTTCCAGTCATTGTGAAAAAATATGAAATAATGAATAAGAGCAGTTGGTTTGTTTTATTTTTTACTAATGTTGCACTCTAAAGCAACATAAGGGCTGTTGGCAATGGACCTTGTAATTTGGAACCTCATTCAAGTGACGAGGATGACATCCAAATTGGCACCCTACTCTACTAACTTCCACATTACACCAAGCTGAGGAGTTGGAATCAAGTCATATTTTACCTGCATCAACCTCTCTACACAATTTGTCTGCAGTGACACTGAGACTCAAACTCATGACTTGCCATCCACGAGATTGAGACCATGACCAACTGGCTACCACGGCCACACAAGAGCTGTTAGGGGGGGGGGGAATAGTCTAACAAAAGATGTAAATTTTATGGAAATGCATACAAGTTGGTAAGTATGAGCTCCTATATTTTTTTGCGCCTAATAAATGTTATATTTTCAATAGAAATTTAAAATAAATCTTTTTTGAAATACTAATAAAGACACAATTAAATGAATAAGTAATACATATAAATTTGCTTACCTTTATGCTAGTGGACTGTAAAGCTTGGAAGAAGAATCTTGGCAAGCAAAGGGGAATAAGAAAAATTTCATTGCTAATTTTTGTTAAAAAATCAGTTTCCTGAAGAAGAAACAACATAGCTTATAATTTGAAAATCTTAGTCCAAATTTTAAAACATAAGTAATGTACATAATCTGAATTTATTCCTTGAAAAGACTACTTAAATCAGGGAATTAAGTACAGATATTTTTCCAAATCACAACAGTATCAAAAATAAACTTTACTTTTTAAAAAATGAATTACCTGTCTAGAAACCACTCTTTCTTCATAATTTACTGTAAAATCTCGAATTAAAGCAGAAGCTTTACGACATGCTTCACCCATTTGGTAATTTTCTAAAGACTGTTTTGAGTGTTCCATTGACAAAATATCCTCTTCTCCAGTGGGGAAACTATAAAAATACATTTGGTAGAATCTAATATGAAATGCAAAGTGTCAAAAAAGTTTAAAATATTTAAAAGAAATATAGTCTGATCCAATTAACATGTGGTTAGAGGAATCCAGGTTGCTAAACCACAAGTTAAGTGAATTGGAACTTAAAATATTAATATAAATTGAACAATGATACGAGTTCTAACATTGATATGAATCTTCTGTGTAATATCAGGCTATCATGAAAGAGAAATAAAACACTACCTTTGGTTTGACACTTAAAATATTTAAAGAACTGGGTTTATTATATTATTAATGACAAATTTGAAAAACAACAAATAGAAAACTTTTAATTATTTAACAATCAGATAACAGTTTTTAAAACTCCTACAACCCAGAAATTTTTTAACAAAAATAACAAAAATTGTGAAATTTGGGGCAAGTTTTATGGTTAAAAATCAATTAATATAAGGAGGAATTCCATTCAAAACTTAATTTTTTAAGATTTAACTATGCACATTGATTAATGAAGAATTAATTGTGTTTAGTTCCCATGTAGTTTAGCTTAAAAGTGAAAGTAAAAGACATAAATCAGTGCTGCAAAAAGGAATTTGGGAGTAGAAGCTTTATTTGATGACGTCTCAATTCCTTTACGATGTATGCCTCCCCCCCACACACTTTAATTCAATTTTTTACAGAAAAGTATCTTTTCAATGTAACTTTTGTTTACACATTACCATTCAATATTTATGTAAAATGTTTTATGGTATAGAACTTTTTTTTGCAGTTTGGACACTATTGACACATGGCATTTGGGGCTTATGGTTACTAAACTATGGCTTATAAGTAAACCACATAAATTGAGCAATATTATTAAGTTCTAACATTGATATGAATTTTCTAAATTATTTCAATTTGTCATGAACAAAAAAATAAAATACCCTTACATTATTGCTTAAAATATTTCAAGAAAATCGTGTTTATTATGCTGGCAAATAAGAACAGAAAAGTTACAGTGAATTTTGTTTTTATTTGCCAGTAGGAAATTTTTCAACCCATTTTGATTGTGAACTTGAGTCAATGAGTATCATTCTTCAACAACTTTCTATTAGACAGTTTCTTTGAAAAAGCTTTTATCCTTTCAGACTCAACATCTTTGTTAACTAATCAAGAGAGAATTAATCATATTCAGCAATGTAGATTCCTCCTTAAGGAAATCCATTGCAAATTCTCCTTCCAATGGGTGCCCTTCCACTGTGGTATTGAGGGAAATGAGAAAGCAGACTATTTGGCAAAGAAGGGGTGCAATGTTACCCGGAATTTAACGTAACGTAATGACCTAATAGTCAACAAGCTGGCATTTGTTAAATGGTTGTTTTTTACTGCCATTAGTTTCTTCTTAATGTCTTGTAGTTCATATTTGCTATTCCCCAATCCTAGATATCTATTGCTTTAAATAATTCAGTAATAAAATTGTTGCTATTAGGGCCTTATAATGCATGATTGAAATTCGTTCTGGTACATCTTCCCCATTTTATGACACCTTTTGACCTAGAACTTCTTTTACAATACTTTCTCTTTTCTTGTCCTTACTAATTGCAGATAATGCCATGTCTGCCAAGTTGTTATTTTCAGTTTTGTTTGTACTTTTTTCAAATTATCATTCTGAAAAACCTTTGTCAGTAATTAGATCCTCGGTAACTGAATAAAAAAATCTGAAAAAAAACATTAATCTTGAATTTATAAAATGAAAAATAAGAATTTTGACTTCACAATGACTAGCAGTAATTAATTATTTAGGGAATCATGGTAAAACCACAAGATAATGGGGTCAAACTGTAATAGAAATTAAAAAGATCATTAAATAAGAAATTTTAAATTCAATAATTATAAACAAAACAAATTATGCTTGTACATCAATGTGCATTTCAATTCTTTAAGCATTTTAAAATAACCATTGTGAGTAAACATAAAATAAATTTTCATGAACAAAATTTATCTAAATATTTATTAAAAATATTGTAGTTGTTCAATACTTCAATTTTCTCCTTAATGTCATAAGTATGAATAAGAACATAGGTACGTCATCAAAATATGAATTAAGAGCATAAATACATCATTTAGTTAGTTTTTTAAAAAAATTTACAAATTTTAAAAAAATTACCTTATTCCTTGATTATGTTGTGATATTTTATCAATTGCCTGTGCTATAAGTAAGCAAGCTTGATGTAATCTTTAACATGTTAAGGATCAATTTTCATACACTCTGAATTCATTAATATTTATGCAATACAAGAAAAAAAGAGCTATGTGCAAGGAAAAGATAGATAACACTTTAAGGAAAGGATACAGTTGTATATTGGTAAGTGTTTTGGGATCAGCATCAAAAACTGATTGATACAAAGCTCCATACTGATCAGCCAGATATTTAAAATCTCTCGAGCATTTTCTTATCTAAATAAAGAATAATCAGAAAATTAATTGTTTAAATATGAAAGAACTTTTATAACCCCTTTAAAATCTTAAAGTAATAAAAAATTTGATTATAGTGCCAAGCAATTATAAACCTTTAAAATAATGTAATCTTCTTAAATGTAACTATTTATTACAAGAAAATTTCAGAAAAGTAAGTCCTATTTTTGTATTGCACATTTCATAAACAATTTGAGACAGTATTTCAAAGGTGAATCACAGAGGCCAGAAAGATGTTTTGTTTACTTTCCACAGAGAGGTATATATTTTTATTTTGTGTAAATAACATCTTACTATAATCCAACATGCTATTAGGAATAAATTTTGAAATCTCAAACTGAAATCAGAAGATATTGTTGATTTTTAGATGGTTCATCAATTACTACATTTTCACATCACACAAGGGAAAAACTGAGCTCAATGTGTCTTGATCCCCTGTATTCAGTAAGATTTCTGATATGAGAGTTCCAACGCATGACCATAAGTTTCATAGCTTGGCTACTAGGCTATTGTATTCACATGGCAAGTTTGAAAATGGATTGGGCAACAATTAAGATATGAAAAATTGTAAACTGTACGCAAAATTAATTATACTCTTTCAAAAAAAGAATTTTAATTAATTTTAAATAGACAGAAAATCATTATTATAAACAGACACAAGAGCCATATCTGGCCAAACTGAACCAAGAAATATTAATTAACCAGTAAAAAAAATGCAATGTAACTAACTGTTACAAATGTATATTTGTGATTTAGAGGTAAGATGAAGATTAGAAGAAAAAAGGAAGTATCATCTGACAAAAAAGAGGATTGAAGGCAGGGAATGACTGATATGGTATCTTAATGTGATGAGTCCATGTATCCAATTGTTACAAAAGTATATTTGTAATTTGGGTGTAAAGTAAGGAAAGAAAAAAAAGTAAACATATTATGACAAAAAGAAATTTCTAAAATAGAGAAAGTTCCTGATGATAAGTTTCTTGTTTTTACCAAAACCCTGTACCCTGGGGAACCAGTCTCTTGTTTTTGAGGGATTTAGTCTCTTCAATAAGCCCCATGAGAGAGCAAAGAGAAAAAAAAAGATCCTTAGGGCAATTAATCAAAGAAAATAAAGTTTTAATGAGATCCTCTGATAATAAACATAATTGATGCTGACTCTACAATACTCAGAAGCTTTGATATAAAAATACTAATTGTTAATTTCCATATGATGAAGAAATCTGTCAAAATTTACTGTAGAGCTATAATGAATAGAATTCAATAAAATCAATCGTTTTCAAATCAATCTTTTTTTAAAGAAGCAATAAGTGAATAAATCAAATAAGCGTAGTTAACTTATAAATAAAACAAAAAGTAAATTTGAAAAGTTACAATTTTTTGACTCATCAGAAAATTAGTAAAAGTATTTAGCTCAACTAAATTCCTTTAGTGAAATCTTTTTGGACATGCATTCTTTTCTTTAAAGTTATTTTAGTTATACTTCAACTAAACCCCTGAATATGAAAATTTTCTTTTCAACAAAATTTTCCTTGAAACTAAGTATGTTATTAATGCAAGTTTACAAAACACTATAAATTAATTTCCTAAAAATTCTTATGAGTTAAAAATCTTCAGAATATAACCTAGTAATAACAAACCTGCATGACAACTCGCCCACATTTCTGAAGTTCATCTCGAGTTGCAGCAGCAACGGATGCAGCAATAGCTGGTGGTGGTGATGTTTTTACACAAGAACATGCTAATTGCAATTGTAAATGAGCTCCCAGAACTTCGCTTCGAAGCCGAGCATACTCGCATTGGAAAATAAGGGAGTGCTGAGGTATTGTAGAAGCCTATAACAAAATTAAGATTTGATAAGGAAACATTTTTAACAAATGTTGCATAATAACTAATACAACAATTTTTTTAAAAAATTTTCAACATTTAATGCTGTATTTAAAATAATATTTGAAAACAAACAATTAAAATGTAGCATACATACACTGAAGTGCTAATGATTAGGGATAGCAAGGGCTATGCAAATTGTGTAGCATTGCACTTCATTTATGTGCAAGTGAGGGTGCTGTGGTAACTGCATATATAGCACATGCTGTGGATGTTCTGAGTTAGTTGCTGGCATTGCTAGTATGGGTAAACTGCCTGATTCAGACACCTTCGATCGTGGACAAATCATAGGTGCACAACGCATGGGCCATTCAATTTTTGAAATCCTCAGACAGCTAAGATTTTCAAGGTTGACAGTGTCAAGAGTATACCAAGAATACATGGATGGTGGACAAAACACTAGCGAGCGAGCAAACTGTAAAGGACAATTAGCCTTGACAGTGTGTGGTGAGGGATGGCTCAGGCATATTTTATGTAGCCAAACATTAGCTCAAATTATCATCCAGTTGAATGATGGTACCAGTCATACAGTCAGTAAATGGACTGTGCAATGCTTGCTTCACTGTATGGTTTTAGGAACCATCAACCTATGAGAGTAACATTGCACAATGCTTGCCATCGGACTTCACATCTTGCCTGGGCAAAAGAGCACATAGATTGGAGTGTAGAGGACGAGGAATAGAGTAGCATGGAGTGATGAGTCTTGATTCTGACTACTTAATGAGGACGGGAGGCTAAGAATATGGCATCAGGCTCATGAAGCTATGGATCCTGCATGCCAGGTTGGAACTGTACAAGGGCATGGTGGCTCAATCATGGTCTGGGGTGTTTTTTCGTGGGATCTTTAGTGCATGTACCAATCTCAGTCAATGCAATCCGGTGCTGGGTGATCACCTCTATCAATTTATGCTGTTCTGTTATCCACACAGTAATGGAGTTTTCCAGCAAGACAACTGTACCTCTCACAAGTCCTGGTTGGCTACTGGCTGGTTGGATGAGCATTCCTCTAACTTTTCTGTCATAAATTGGCCCCCTAGAAACCTAGACTTAAGTCCTATTGATCATCTTTCGGATGTTTTGGAACAAGGTGTGAAAGGCCATCACACAGCATCAACGAATCTTATACTGAATTAAGGACAGCTTTAGCCCATATTTGGCAAGTCATTCCCATGGAACGTTTCCAGGAACATGTTGAATCTAGGCCTCATCATGTGGCGGCCATTATCAAACCCAGAGGAGTCCCAACTCATTACTAGGTTGGTATTCCTAATTCAGTGACACTTCAGTGTATATTTGTATAACAAAAAAAAAGATACTTACTTTTAAGGCAGAAACAGCCTTCATGTAATGTGTAATGGCTTGAGAAACAGATTCAATAATTTCCTGATTGCTTCTCACTGTTTTAGACATTAAGCAGTTTTCTGCCTGGCTTATTTCACTCAAGCTCACCAGCCAAAAGTACAAGTGTTCAGAGCTAACCTGAAAAATCAGAAGGAAAAAATCAAATTACACAACACAAAATTATCTAAGCCTTTAAATGG
>BMAV01001238.1:167350-197229 GCA_019973955.1 Trichonephila inaurata madagascariensis
AAAAAATTAATAATACACTTTTTATATTTTTTAGTTTTATTTTGTATCATGTGAATAATTCATTTATACCAAAATAATGGTAAATTTTACTACAAAAAGTGTTTTCATATATTACATATCAATACCACATTGGTAGCTCCATATATTATTAGTTTTGATTTGTATATAACATTGCAATTAATTATAATGAACTAAGTTGTTAAAGAATTAAGTCATACACTCACCCGATTACAAAGAATTGAAAATATTTTTATTGCGAATTGATGATGCCCATATCTTGTAGCTTGACGACCGATTCGATATGAAGACCAGAAATCTACTGAATCAATTGCATTCATTAAAGCTCCATCTTCTTGAAGTAACCAGGGTTTGTCCACACTTGTTTGAAATAATAATGTGCACACCATTCCCTTTATTAAATACAATCAATTTATCAGTAAACTGTTTTAATAGGTAATTTTCAAATTGATCGATTCAAAAATCGGATCATACAATAGAAAATCCTCATTTATTTCATAATAAATTCATAATATTTCATACATTTAACAACCCAAGCTTTAAGGAAAGAACATGTTTTAATTACTTAAATATGTTTACATCTGTAGTGATTAATTATGACCAAATACTAATATGTATCCACATTGATTGCATTTTTCATTAAATGCACATGAATTGCATGGCAGTCGATCTCAGCAGTAAATTCAGTTTTTTACTTCTGCCTTTGTTAATGTAGCTATTCTAGTCTTAAAATATCAATCATAATTCTATAGAAGATGCAGAGGTGTGTATACTTCTACAAAATATATGAATCAATTTAAAAATGGAGGTAATTTTTTTCCCTCTCTCAGATACAAAGGTAAATATATAACTACAGTTTTAATATTTGTAAAATTTAAAAATAAAATTTTAAGTTGCAAATACAGCAAAGAATTACAGAAATGAAATACATATAAGAAAACTCCTTGTATGTATATAAGTGCATTAATACATTTACTAGTCAAAAAAATATTTTTACAAGTTTCTAGTTGAGAAAAATATAGCAAGCTTTAGAAATGGATAATTATACATTATAAATATGTACATTTTAAAACATTAAAAACTAATTTATAAACAAACTTTTTTTACTGAGACTTTGAAAGAATCATCTTATAAGAAGACATAAAAAATATTACTTTTCTAAAAATGTGATTTAAAACTCGTATTATTTTTAACACACGTTTCATTTATATTTCTTAACTAGTACATTGGAAACAAAAATCCCACTATTGAAGCCATATGGATTTATGTATAGGGTAACAATCTAAAATACACTACTTTTTAGAAATTTCTTTTTTAATATGACAAACAATTAAATCATTTACATTTCCAAAAATGTATCAAATCTTCTCTTTCAACTTTATAAAGAGAATAATAAGATAGAAAATTAAGCAAATTTAATAGAAGGAACAATATTTCTCCCATCAAAATAACTCCCAGTAAAAGTTTATTAATAAAAAATTTAAAAAGACTAATACACTCTTACACTAATAACTTGTATTCTTTTTTCCATAAATTTTGGTATCACAAAATATAACATTTCCTTCAAGAAATTTTTAAAATTAGTCAATAACACTTACTATGGCTTTTGAGGCTTCAGGATTAGTATGTGTCTGAGAAGTAAATTCTTTTAACTTCATTATTAATTCTGTTTGCCAGCATACAACCACACCAGCACTTTTATTGCTTAGTGCACACAACGCTGTGCATAATGGTACAACCCAAACATCTATTAATCAAAAAGGTATATAAACAAAAGCATTTTTATTGATAAAAATTCCAAGAAAATTAGTGATAATGAATACATACATTTAATTTAATAGCTCTCAATTCTTAGTTAAATAGGGAAGTTAACAAGTATTTTAATAGTGTTATAATGCTATCAATAGAATAGAAGTTATCAATTCAGATCACTAACCTTTTCTCTTAGAATACTATATAATTATTACTTGAAATTCTAATTATAGCTAATTATTAATAAGTTACATCTTTAAGAATGTAATTGAATGAATATGCACCGCATATTCCAACATATAATGTGCACCCTATTTATTATGAAGAAACCTGAAATGTACATGTGGAATGCTTTATCTTAGGGGTCTTCAACCAGTGGTCCACAGGTCACGAGTGGCCTGCTGAAGGCATTTAGCCTCCCCATTTGAATTTGAGGCAATTTCAAGAAAAATTGCCTATCCAGCTTTTGGTGGTAAAGACATTTTTTTTCATTCTTTTATTCTTGATATTTAAAAGATTTCATTCACATGTTTTGAATCTATTTGAGAAAAAAATATTCTAAAAATGATGAATGTTTCCAAATATTAAATATATTGTAAATTTTCTTAAAAATTTCCATTTAACTTTTTTTGAGACCATTATACACATATATCTGTATAAATCTCTAACAGCATTTTTTCAGTTATAATCAATTATACTCTTGTAAAACAAACTCTCTTTTCTTTTATATAAATTTTCTGATTACTCTATTTTTAGGTAGACTTGTGGTCCACAGATCTTTGTGAACTTTTTGAAGTGGCCTTCAGGCATAAAAGGTTGAAAACCCCTACTTTATCTATTGAAGTCACTCATTTCAAGGATTTTCTCTAGCTTATGAACAATAGTACATTAAATTGACAAGTGATAAAAGTTACAATATGTATGTGGGAGAAATGCTTGAGGGAATAATAAATAATTCTGCAAACAGGGTGGGCAGAATTCAATGCAGATATTCACAAGAATATTCAAGAAAAGGGGGACACAAAAATAATGCATTTTCAACCTAACTGAATTCACAGAATAAGTTTGATATTTTCTCTTTCTCCAATAATTTGAAGCAGTGATTTTGAACATTGAAAGCTTTAGTAAATCCCATTTGCTTTAATTGAAACATTGGTAAAATGTTTTATAGTAGTAAATATGGTTCCTGCTAAATGAAACAAAAAGCTGGTTTTAAAAATAAAATTCTACAATTTGGAAAAAAAAGAAATGAAAGTATGGTAACTAATATGCCAAAGAACAAATGTGCTTTGCACAAAAGAGTAATGTAATGGTCTATCCTAAAAGAAAATATTGAAAACTGGGTTCTACAAAATCCCCAGAAAGGATTAATTGTGTTGTTGTTACTTATGCCACCTGATCGAGTAACATCAGATGAAGGCCTATGAAATTCATCACAGTAAAGGCTACACATATGCCTGTTGTTAGTTGTAGCTTTGAGCACCATCAGGTGACAATGCAATTTGGCTCAATTCCACCCCAATTTTGAGGGAGAATACCCTGGGGTGCTCAGAGGCCTCACACCTCTCTTCCCCTACAACCAACCTTCCGAGAGGACTTGCAGCTCGACAACTATTTAGAGTACCCCCTGCAGCGAAGGCACTATGCATTTACAAACATCTATGCCTTCTCTGGGATTTGAGCCCAGTCCCAACAGCACAGCAGTTAGAATTATAACCGCTATACTGGATGGGCAGCTGGATTAATTGTAACAAGAAATAGTACATGTTTATTTACTATAAAGTGGGTAAAAAAGAATGCAAATAAAATTGAAAGCAGTAATACCACTATAAGTTGATGTAATCAATTGTCATTGAATAATTTATTTTTAAGAAAAAAAATAAATAAAAGTTCATCAGATATGTCATTTTTTTAAAATGTAGACATGCGGAAATCTAATTTTTTCATGCTCATCTTCCCCAAGTTTAAAATCTATCATATTTATATCTGGCATATAAAACTGCATCTGTAAGAAGCACACCAGTAAATTCTGATCTGATTTTTTGAATTAAAGGTATGTATAATATGCTGGAACATACAATATCAATAAAAGAGACTAGAAATACAAAATTAACACCTCAAGGGCTTTTAAAATCTCTTGGTTGATTGTTTATTAATATTACACTTTGAAGATACAAAAGGGTGAAGAACACCTATAATAAATAAGGACGGCACCTTAGCTGACACTCCATTCTCCTAAGCCATACAAACATGAAAATTTGGGGCAACAGATTTAACATGCATCAGCCCTTCTACAAGACAGGTCTTAAGTGAAGCACCTGGACAGAAGCTCATAACTCACCAAAAATAATACCGGACATTAGTTCGAAACCATGACCACACAGCTACCAAGGCCTCATTAATGTTTTTCAGAGTCTTTTGACTTAAGACTCTCACTGTCTACAATGTAGCATATTAGATTTCCTTCTTTCTTTTGATGATATTAAGAAGGATATTTAAATGGAAAATACTACCTGATAAGCTAAATCACTAATACTGAAAGTACATATTTTTTACAAAAAATTTATCAGCAAAATATAGTTAATTATAACCATGATTCCCTATTCAATAATCTATGTTAATAATTATAACTTATTCCTCCAGTGACTTTCAAAGAATTCATAATAATTAGACTATCAACTACTAATAACCTTAATTTGAGAAAAGTCTTGAATTTCATGAAATCAGGAAGCAAATGAAGAAAAATGTTTCATGCATCTGCTCAAACAACATTTACTCAAGATAAAAAGGATCAAAAAGTTATTTATTTGACAGATTTGGATCAGTCAGTAACTTAGTCTGTGAATCAACACACAACTTGTTTTATCATTTAGATAAATACTTTTGACTTGTACACCTTCCAAATATAATTGAGAACAATATGACTCTATCATTACTCATCAGTGGTTTTTGACAAAATAATTATAATAATTATTTCTCTTATGAAAAAAAAATATTAAGTATAAAAATTATGAAAAATACCACAGAATGATGCTATCATTGCTCAATACAAGATTTTAATCAATTCTCTCTCAAGTAGAATAATACTATGACTTAAATTTATAATTATTTTAATCCCATTAAAGAAACAATAAAATAAATAAAATGATAAAAAATTAAGGTTTTTATATTATAAGTAATTTTTTGTATTTAATTAAAAAATTTTAAAAAATTGCATGAAAAGAGTAATAATTAATTAAACTAAAATTAATGAAAGGCATGAAAAGGGAATGTATACCAGATGTTTTTCCAATTAAAGAGCCAATTGTGTCGACAAACTGAATACACATATCAGGAGAGACATCACAAATATTCACAGCACACTGAAAACATTTCTAAAAAGAAAAATATTGAGCTAAAGTATTAGGAAAAAAATACGGAAATTTAATAGCATTTTTGATACATGGCATATAATTTATTACTAGTCATATTCTATTAGAAGAATAGAGAATTCTGAAATTTAATGACACATAAATACATAGTAAAACAAATCACCAGTAGAGATTCCAAATTTCCACTTGTTTGTTCAGCTGTACATATTACTAACAATAATGTTTCTATTGCACTAGATACTTCTTGCATCAGATCAATGCCTTGTACAACAATATCCTCTGAAAAATAATACAGAGTTAAGAACACGTATAAGTTTTATTATAAAATGCATGTATTAAGGAGAAAAAATTCAAAATTCTATACCTTGAAAGACATGAATTGCAATTTGTGATAAGAGTTCGACAGATATAGCTGCAAGCTGAACATTATCATGAAATATGCAATCTTGACACAATTGAAGAACTTTGCAATCTAATAAAAATTGAAATGATTAAAAGACTGTTTCCAGAATATAAAATAATAATCTAAAATATCAGTAGACATACATTTAAATACAATGTAAAAAGTACAGTGAACATTATTTATTTAAAACAAAGAAAATACAAAAGCAATATGAACTAAATGAATTCTTCCTAAAAAGTAAAGTATATTAATGACATTTGTGAAATTTATGATTTAAAATATTAAAAATACTAATAAATAAAATTTCTCAGGAAATATTTTTTTAAAAATCTTATCCCAACATAGAAAATAAAATTATAAGTAAAAATTAATATCATTTATAGTTATACATTTATATGTATTTTTTTTCTTTTTCAAATGGGTCTGCAGATTGGTATTTTACCATTGCAGACCTAGTACATTCCCTAGGAGCTTGCATCACTTTCTAGTGCGGCACCAAATAGATGGATACTAATTGCTGTAATGTAATTTTGACACCTATTTTCTTCCCCAGAGGGAATCATCTGAGATCTGACAATGCGAAATCGTACTATGAATTAAATTTTGCTGAAAGCACCCAAGCCATACAGGCACTTTAAGAATTTTTTATATGCTGTATAATAATAAGATATGGACGCTGTCAATTTTCTGCATCATGAAAATCCACTGACTTAGGCAGGAGTTGAACCTGCATACTTGGGCATGCAAAGCCAGCACCAAATCAACAACGCCGCCCAGCTGGCTTATACATTTATATAAGAAATGATAAAAATATTTCAAAATCAGAAAATGAAAAATATTGCATGAAAGGTTAAAATTAACAAATCTTTTGATTTTCACATTATTTAAAACTAAAGAAAAACAACATAAAAAGAAGAGCACAATTACTTGAAATTAATATAAATAATAAATTTACAAAATAAAATTAAGAGTCATATTCAAAATTTCTTATAGAAATATTTTTATGGAAAGGAAAGACTTTATTAACTGCTTTAAGTACAACTTGTTTAGATTAAAATGTAAAACAAAAATCATGGCTAAAACACATCTTATTTTAATATAAATTAAATAAATTAACATACCTGCCCACATTAACATACCTGCACTTAAATCAAACTTATCAACTGACACTGAATGAGCTAGAGCCACCATTACTGAAAAGATTTCACACTTCAGGCTGATGTATGGTGTTTCAATGGTGTAATTTACAAGTTCCTATAAGTTAATTTAAGTTAGTTTTAAAGTTTAGTACTTATTTAGCTTTAATCTTTAAGCAACTAACTTGATTATGAAACATAAAACAAGAGCAAAAATATAAGAAACCAAAGAAAATAAATAAATAAAAAAATAGAAACAAAAGTATAGTGCTTTTAGATAGTTTTCATAACAACACTGAACTATTTATTTGGAAAGTTAACAATTTTACTGTATTGTTTTGTATTTTATAATATATTTTTTATAGTTAAAAACGAACAACACATAAAAAAGAAGTCTTTCTTTTTTACAACAATATAATTAATAAATGGAATATATGAGAGGTTTCAGGCAGGATAAATTTAATAGATATTTTATCAAATAATTTCCAAAATTCTACTAATGAATTGAAGCAAGGATTAAAACATTTCAAATGAAAACATAAAAAGCTTACATTAACGTTTGCTGAGCTCCACAAATGAGCACCTTTTTTTGCCAATTTTTCCATATCTTTCAAAGCACTTATTTTAACACACATGCGGCCATCTTCTTTGAGGTATGAAATCAATAAGTTAACCTAAGAAAATTTTATCAAGACAAAATTATCAATTTTATTAAAAAAAAAATAAATAAATAAACTTCAACTTTCTTTTTCAGAGGAAAAACAACACTGATCAATTGTGAAAATCAAACCTGCTCTGGAATGTGGGTGACAGAAGCAGCAGCCAATTCTGTGAGGGTATGCAAAGTGCATACTATAAATTGCTGTGAAGGATAATCTGGAAGAAGTGAAGTGCACAGTTTCCATACCTGTAATACAAACCAACATTTATACATTTTGCTAATTAAAAAAAAAAAAAATGCATCAAAAATATTTATTAGAATGTGCAATAGTTTCTTTGACCTTTTTGATCAAAATGTATATTTTATTTGATGTCTATTTTTTAAATGTTTCTTTATATGCATTACATTCAAAACATTTCAAATTCAATTATTTCTACTGCTGTTCACAATTTAATTCCCCTTCTTAATATATCACAATGGAATTAAATAAAACTTCAATACATAAATTATTCATAATTTTGTACAAGTATATATATACAGTACATTAAAAAAAACTAACAAAATATTAATGAGATATGGTCACAATAACATTTAAACTAAATAAAGTAAACATGGATTTAAAAAAATACACTATGATGCATATAATGTTATCATACAAATATTAAAGCAACACATTTGAATTACAAGCTTTATAGAAATAACGAAAATTTTAATACACTCGAAATAAGACAAAAGAGGATAAAAGAATTTTTTTCCTCCTAAAAGCAATAATTTTCCAATAAGCCATTATTTTTTTTCTACATGGATTAACTTTAAAAAAAATTGTCTAATGGAATGTATATATGTTCACTTCATAAAGATGCATATACTATTCATATTGCATAAAACGGTACTTTTCTGTTTCTAGGGTCATATAAAAGCAACAAAAAAAATTGCCAAATGCCAGTACAAATTTATTAATTGTGTTAAACCTACTACATTTCCAAAATTTGAGTGCTTATGGTGCATGTGCAGAAAGACAACTTTAACAAAACACCTTATTTTGTGTTTAGAATTTAATTTGGCAAAAAAATATTTAACCATCGCCAACTGCCCTTCAAAACAAAAAGGTACCCATAAAACTGACACAAATACAAATATTAAACACTGTGTCTATTTGTTTTTACCAGTAATGAACTTAATTTTAAAAAATTATTTTGTGCGAAGTTTTGCAATGAGCTGTTTTAGCAACCAGGGTGATAGAAGGGTTGTTAATGAAATAAATATAGGTATTTTTCATACATAATTTCAACATATTATATGATTATGTAAACATTTTTAAAAGTTGTCAGGTGATATCTTTATAAGTGTTTAAATCAATAGCCCTCTTGGTGGCTAAATAATAATAACAATAACTAAATTATTTAATACAATGCTGATACCTGGGCTATTGTTTGGGCATCATGATGCATGTGCTGAAATATGGAAAGTAATTGCAATTTTATTTCTACAGGTGTAGCTAAACCTTGAATCATCTCTCCAATTTTACTGCAGATATTAGTAGCAAAAGATCTATAAAAAACACTATGCATTAAAAATCAAGATAGAAGTAATTCATTAAATATGAAAATAAAAACCACAGCAATAAAAGAATATTTTTTAAAAAAGTGTAAACGTAAACAGAAAGTACTTATTTCAGATACGAATCTAAGTTTAACCTTTTGCAACAACTGCCTCAATAAGCAAATCATTTTCATAACATGTTGGGCTAACAGAACATCCCATTGAAAAATTGCCTGTCTTCCGCAAACAGGAAGTTTGGAATTTTAAAAAAAATCACATAAATTAAGTTTATGGTGCAATTGCTTCAATTTTTTTGGTAAATTAGAACAGTCAAGTAGTTTTCTGGAGTAATTTTTACATATCATTCCATTTTTTCCCTTAAATACCCCGTAAGAAAAGAGATTTTACATAAAAGATTTTTTGATTTACTGCAACTAAATACAGTCAAACCTCCATATTATGAACCTCTATATTGCAAATTTTTCTATACAGTGAACTTTTTCCTGGAATCAAGAACATTTTCCGATTTTTTTTGTAAAATAACCTCCCAATAACGAAGCGCATTTTCTATATAACGAACTTTTTTTTCTTGTGATTCAATTTTTTTCCCTCTCTATTTTTCAAGTATTTCCGCATATTTCAAGTTATTCTCTCTTTTTAACACATTTTATGGCAGTCATAAATCTTTAATTGGTTTTATTAGGTGTCTAACTCGCCAAGAACAATAGAATTCTGGGCGTTTCATCCAAGATGTGCAACCTTTAGCCCCCATTATCCAGTTCACTAGAAACCTCTTAGATATTCTCTTTCACCCTCAGTGAAGTTGTCTTGTGTCCCCGTGTCCTTGAACTACTCTCCATTCCTTTGCAGTGTTGATCAGTCGTACTGTAAACTTCGTTTCTTGCAGCTCGAAAATGTCAAAATGTAAGCACTTGAGCATCAAACAAAAACATTTAATTCTTCAGGGAGTGGATAAAGGTGTCAAGAAAAAGGATATTGTTTTAAAATTTGGTATTCCACCAAACAGCTTATCAACCATTATGAAAAATTGATATAAATTACAAAATTATGATTCATTGAATTCTTGTTCAAAATATTTAAGAACATGTGCCTATGAAGATGTTGACCAGGCAGTTGTGAAGTGGATACACACAATGCGAGATAAAAATGTTCCGATCTCTGGAACTTTTATAATAGAGAAAGCACTTTAATTTACGAAGGCATTGGATATGACCAATTTTTAGGTAGTAATGGATGGATGGAAAAATTTAAGAAATACACAGAAAAATATACCTGAAGGGGTTTTTGGTGCATTGCAAAGAAGTGAGGCGTATTATGAAACAAAGTATTTTTCAAACAAAAGTAAAAGATTTTATGAGTAATTAATTTAAGGATGCATGTTTAAAATTACTTGTATGCTTTAAATTAGAGAAAATGTCCTTAAAAATTGATTAATTTTAATATAAAATTCTTTTGTTAATGTTGAAAATATAATATAGTCCACAATATTCTCTTTTCTTGGTTTTCCTTTTTTAGAGGGTAAGATATATAAAATAAATATTAATTTACAAAAAGGTGTAAATAACTACTTTTTTAATACATAGTGTTTATGAATTTAAAATTTGTTTTATGTTGTTTATAAAGTATGTATATAACAAATTTTCCATATAACGAACTTTTTGGGGGGATTTAACGACTTCATTAAATAGAGATTGGACTGTATATGTGGAAAAAATATTAAAATAATAGCAGCTTTTATTTCACACACAGCACATCAATTAGAACTTAATATTCGGTTCTCCAAAAAATCAAATGGCTTCCAATCTTGAAACATCTTAGTCCAAAATGTGCCCAATGAGGCTCTATTATGAAATAGAAAAGCCATGCATGATACAAAATTCCAATTCTTTCAAAATATCATCACTGCAGAAAATGATATGCAAATGTTTTTTATACTCTTTTATGACACTGTTTTCTCATTTCACCATTTGAAGTATAAAAAATATTTTGTTAAACATTACACAAACATTTATCACAATGATCGCCTCATTCTAAGAGGAATGAGCATCCATCCTCATACCACTATAAAACAAAAGAATTCTAAAACATCAAGAATACATGCATGTGTTTATATAAGCTGATGCAGCTTAAAGAGCAAGGTCTTTTTATTTGCATTACTCATTCTTATATGATACCTGCTTCTTTACAGAAACAAACCAGTAAAATAAATAAATAGCAGTAATAATAAAATTCTGCAATGAAATAAGTTCAACAATATCGAGTTTCAAAACATTCCATATGAACAGACATAGGGCTACATTATAGTCAAGAAAAAATATTGCTCAAAATTCAAATATTCATCTAAAAAGTTATATGAGGTATTCCAAAGCCATACACAGACTACTTTCATGAGAGAAGTTATATTTTTTAAAAAAAATCTAGATGAAAGTACCAAGGCATAATCTTTATGATAACATTAAATACCTGCTTTACTATGGGAGGGTTTGAAGCCCCCTCCCCCTACATTAGATACTGAGTACTCATATTTCAGAGTTAGTATAAACAGCAATTCATATATAACATACCTAGCTGTGAAGTAGTGTTTGTTGTCAATGTATATGTGACATACCAGTTGTAAAAGGGTTAAAAGCATTCAATATTAATATTATGAATAAAAGATTTGAAGTTTATTATTTAATAGCAGATCTAATATAATTATTTTCTAATAAATTATTTAGGATAAGTATTGTATTTCATATCTTTATTTTGATTTCAAGAATATTAATTCATTAGAAAGAATTCTAGGAATAAACTGAGGATTTTGAAGTGGTATCTACTTAAGAGGCCCTTAGACAGAAATCGAAAACGATGAAAGCGCCCTCTTCTGGGAGGGGGGATTGGGCGTGTCCAAAGGAAGGACGAAGTACTCATGTTGTACTGGTCGTAATGATCGAAGGTAAATAGTTCCTTCATAAAAGATGAATTATATGCCTTTTTTTTTAAATTTCCATAATTTTCTCGATTTTGAAATAAACATTTTTTTATGTGCTACTATTCTTCCAAAATTTCGCTTACTTTATTCAACTTTCTGATGATTATGTTCTGACAGCTGTCCTGATGAAAGAAAATGACATCACTTTTAGAATCTTCCCCTTTTTCACGCTTCTGTTCGTTCCCAACCGTTTGAAACATTAAAACCCCTCTCCCCCCCTTTTTACTTTTGTTCAAAACTAAGGATAAGGAGAGCTTCTGCATTCTTCTCGATTGGTGGGGTTCCAGTTTGACTTTTACAGCCTGTGACAACGTTTATATGAAACCAACTGACCCCTCTTTTATTGCTCTCTTCCCCCATCGTTCAAGTTTGTGAAGGACTAAAAACTCCAAGTTCAAAAAAGGTCATGAATACAAAACTGTACTCTCAAGTGTCATTCTCGCTGTCCGATCTTGACTTAGAACAGGGATGGCCAAACCAAATGACCTTGCAGGAAAACATTAAATCCTGCGGGCTGCATATAAAGATTATATATCTTTATATTAGATTTAAACCCATTACAAACATTTATTGGAGTGAAAATGTAAAAAAAAAAAAATGGAATGAATTATTATTGATTTTATTATTTTTCATCTATACAAGCATAGATAATTTAATAATAATAATGCAATGAATCAATGATCTTTTTTTCACACAAACTGTCGAACTTAAATGCAATCTCATTAACGTATCCTGAGTTTAATTTGATTTTGTATCCACTCACAATGAAAAATATATTTCACTTAAACATAATTTTCTGAATGACATTAAAATGTTTATAGCTGTGTGAGATGTACTGTGTATTTTACGTGAGAGAGTTTGTAATATAAAATTTAGGAACTGTTATTGTTTAAATTTAGATTTCAACATTGAATGTGTTGATACGCCGATAAGTTCTTTCCTCTCCATTTTACGTGTTTGTTTTTTTTTGTTTTTCCACAAATGGAAAACGGTGCATTTTGCATTAGAAAACTATTTAGTTTTGCTAGACATTGTGCTGACGAGTATAAAATTGTCTCGTGGAACCCAAGGTAGTAAAAACAATAGAATATTCACAATCTAATAGAAAGTATATATATACAAAGATAAAATGTGTGTTTTAATATTCTTCTGTTATATTATAATAAAAATTAAAAAGGTGTTGCAAATAAAGCTATTATATATAAATAAAATTTTCAGTTTTAATGAATAGGATGGGCTTTAAATACTTGAAATTATACAAATTTCATAAAGAATGTGAATCCATTGTGTATATGCATATTTATAAGTTTCTTTTCAATTTTTTTATTGTAACTCGTGGAACCCCAGGGTTCCGTAGAACACAGTTTGAATTGAGGAACCCTACGAACTATAAGACATTTGGGGGGAACCCCATTCCATTATTAGAAAAATATACCCTGAAACAATATTTAAATTTAATCAACTTGTTATAGGTACTTTATAGATTGTAAAAAGTATTGTATTTGTTATAAAAAAAAATTCATACTATTTTAATATAATTCACGCATCAATAATAAATTATGCTCCAGATGTCACCTATCCATGTACTTAGTAATTGTATTATACTTAGTAATTGGGATATGTTTGCATTTTTTTTCACTCAATTGCAAATTATTTGCAATTGAGTCTATTCAAATTATTTGCAGTCGCCTTTCATATTTTGTGTCTAGTTTGTTTTCACACCTTCGTTTTGTTTCCCCATACATTGAGAAACACATTGTTCTGATTGGTATTAAAATTTTTAGAGCTGTGTGAAAAATCTTGTGCATTTTGCATGTGTTTATAACCTGAAACTAAGGAGCCATTTTTACTGAATTTTAGATTTTAACGTCAAATCTGTTGAAGTGCCCCAATAAGTTGTTTCCTCTTCTTCATTGGCAAAATTTCTCATTTATCTTTTATTATTAAAAGTTCAAACCCCAATTTTGATGAAATAATGATAATAAACTGGGTCCCCCAACCTCTCGAGATGATTTGTGGCTAAATGGCTATTTAAAGTCCTACCATGCTGCAAAGGCACTATACAATTACAACTATGCAGGTCTTGGCCGGTAATTGAACCCAAGCCCTACTGTACAGCAGTCGGCGTCACTAACCGCTATACCGCATAGGCGGCTAAAATTTTACAAAAAAGCATCAAAGCCTAGATTTTTTTTATTAAAAATTATAATACATTTACATATAATTCAGTAAAATTGAAAAATTGTTTCATAAAATAAATGTTTATATTTGTTGCGTTAGTTAGGTGATTATGAAAATGATAAGCAAAATTTCAGGTCAAATATTAAAAAATAACATTGTATCAATACATAAAGCCCATTACTATATAAATTGAAATTGAACTAATAGGCAATTGCAATCTATGTTTCTGAAAACTTGTTTATACTTGTGAAATTAGAAAAATAAAAAAAATCTCATAAAATGTTTTCTTCCTAATTTTCAGACAATATTTTTAGTTAAATTATTCTTGTAAAACTTTTTTGGGGCTATTTTTCTTATTATATTTGTTATATTGTATGCTATATATTACAGAAAAATTTTAAGGGGACCAGTGGCGCACACAAAGGGGGGGTCCTGGGGGTCCGGACCCCCCAAAGCCGTCGATTTTTTTTTGATTGATTATAATTCTAAGTATATAATACGTAAAATTTAATTAAGTATTCGTTATTAATGATTAATTTTATTAATTAATGCTAATTATTTATTCAATAATTAGTTTTTTTACTGTGTTTTGTTCCGAAAAATCGATAAAATCAAAAGGAGCAAAATACAAGAATGGTGAACTTTCGCGCCCGGGGCGGGGGGGGGTGTGGAGCGGCGGTGTGGGCTGCTGAAGGGGACTGAAAAGAAAAACTCTTTTTTCGAAAGAGATAGCTACTGATAAAAGTTTGGAAACCCCTGATCTAGAGTTTCTCAATAATACAAACAAACAAATAGCAAGATAAAGATACAAACAAAAAGACCCATGATGTAGAGGGTTTGATAGATGTTAAATTTGTAGAGGGTCAGTCTTGTTGGCAGGGTGGGGAAAAAAGGAGAAAACTCAGGTGACGTCCTCATTATTTATCCGTGATGAATAAAATGTATGTGCATACAAAACGAATGCATTACGTTTTCCTTTTCTCTGAGAAATTTTCTCTTACTCTCTTGATGTCAGAACTTCCTGATGATTTTTATGTTTATGTCATTAAAATTTTCTTTTTGTCTTTTGCTTCTTTCTTTCCACAAATGAGAAACTCAAATTTGCTTTATAAGTACAAAAGCAAATAAAAACATCACGATTATTAGTATTATTTTTGAAATAGAATGTGTCAAAGAGAAAAGTGTTGTGGATTACATAAGCTATGGTACAAGAGAATGTATTCATATATTTAGAATAATCAATACCAAAAATCTTAAGCATTTCGCAGTTAACAAATAATTTTAACTAAAATTAACGAGCTAAAAAGAGAGGAGGAAAATCGGAATTTCACAGATTCTTCCAACCTCCTGAGATGTCAAACATTAAAATTGTGTAACGATTTGTCTGTGCATTAAATATGAGTAAGGGGCGAGGATCCTGTTCCACGTGTCACTCCACAGTATGTAACAAAAGTGTTTACGTAAAAAAACTATTTTATTGGTTGATTAGGTATACACTTATATTACAATATTAAAAAAATATATGGCAGCTTTTAATAGCTTGACTAAATTTTGAAAATTTTAAGGGTACCAGCACATTATATACTTTCAAAAAATCAATTTTTCAAATGTAGATTTTTTTTTTTTTAATTTAGCATTTATTGAAGATATGAAACTTTATATGAAGATATAACTAAAAACAGAACAATAAAAAACAGATAAAACAAAAACAAAAATTATTTTTTATGATTTAATTACATATTTTCATGGTGCAAGGTATTTACATATATATTTACATTACCTAACTAGCAGTAGTTCATTGCGTTAATTTATATAATCCAGCAAAAAGACGTATTTACAAGGATTTTTGCTTTTTCCTGTGCTTCCAGAATCGAAGCTGGGTTACCTATCGGCATCGATCTAGGATATCTTGGATCTGTAAGTTCTGGCAATAAACAATTAAAATAAAAAGGTTCCAACTTTTTAAACATTTTATCTTGCCAAAAACCACACACACACACATCATCCTTGAATATTTTTTCTATTTTACACCCTTTTTTTGTCCACATTACAAAAAAGCAATATTCCTTTCCTGTTACTTGTAATTGCCCCTGTACTTGGTAAAAGTAATCGTGATTTTTATTTATTTGTATCTGGCCGAATCTATCAATTTTCCAGAAAAGAATTTTTTTTAAGCTTATTGCTTCATTAGGAGTTATGTTTTGGCAAGAAGCGGGACATTTAACCTCCACAATACCATCGGGAGTGGCAGCTAAATATTGAAATTTTGGATGTATGAAAAGTCCGCAGGGACGAATTTTCAAACCCAAAGAGTTTTCTAAGCTTTTCAACGCCTCTCCTACATGGCACGATTCTCAATTTTGGAGGTTTGAAAGAAAAGAATGTGAAAATTGATTCACTTTATCCTGACGATTCAAGAGGTATTTAATAAATATTAATTGTTCATTTTAGTGATTAACAAAATATAATTTGTCTAGTATATAAAAAAAAAATTTAAGAAAAATAGAATAAAAAAACAGAGAATAACTTATTTTAGAAGACGTATTAGCAGAAATTTTCAAGTGCAAATTCAAAGAATGCACTGCACTTCCAAAGAATGGTGCAAATGTAAATAGTTTCTTGAATGCGCTATGAATTCTTTGAAAACTAGCCCCATTTGGAAAAGAAAGGAAAAAAAAAGGAAAAAAACCCAGTTACACAGTACCCACGGAAGAGTCAAATTACCATTCATCAATGGAACATACGGGGAAATTTCATGTATCCTTCCGCAAGAAGGTGAAGTTACAAGTTTACTTTCCCCCTCTTACCAAATGTGCAATGCTGACTTAATAATTACTCGCAAAAAAAATTAATTTAAAAATTTTAAAGTATGCATCTTTGAAAGAGCATAAAAAAGGAAATTTTTCTGTTTTTACTTTTTTTATCCGATAATTTAAAATGTTTTTATGATCGTTTTAATGCACTAGATATGAATTTTCAGATCTTTAAATAATATTTAAAAATACTTAGAATTTTTTTTAAAAAAATCGAAATAATGGAAGAATTAAATTTTTTTTCGCTTTTTTAGATGCATTTTATTCCATGCAATTGCAAGCAATACCTTAGATGTAAATATAGGAGAAAGAAACTCCATAGGATTAACATTACGCTCGAGATTTCGTGGTGGCGTATCAACGAGAGCCTTAAGCCAGCAACAGTCTCCAAACATGGGTGACCACTTTTGTCTAATGGTCATGTTACATGGCTACGAATTCATAGGTTGTGGGTTCTATCCTCTCGATAAGCACCCCTTCATATTTTACTTTACTTTCATTAGTTTCATTTGGATAAGATAGTTAACATTACATATAAAACAAAGCTTCTATAGCAAATTTCTTATCAATTACTGTAAAATCTGGCATATAATGCGCACTTTAAACACAAAAATTAACATCAAAATTTAAGGGTGAGCGTTATATGTCGAGTATGAAAACAATAGCTTTAAAAATAATAAAAGAGACAAGCAGGAAAAAAATTGCTTCTACATCAAAACACTGTTTATTTAAAAGAAACGACTAGCCTTATGAACTACTAGATGTATACTATTTTTTCAAAAGTCTGGGATAATACCTTGAATAAATGACTTCAAAATATAAAAGAAATGTAAACTAATATTTCAGATTTCTTCGTTAAAAGGGGGTGCACTTTATACGATGAATATATCTAAAAATTAAAAAATTCAGCTTGAAAGTATAGGTGCGTGTTATACACCGGTGCACATTATATGCCGGATTTTACCGTAGATCAAATAAAGCCCATATATGCTAAAAAGTGGATAACATAAACCATTGCAAAAAATCATATGGAGTGAACTATCACTTAACAAGCCTCAACCTAGCCTTAGGAAAATTAACTTGGAACTGTTTCAAATGACATCTTTCTCTGTAACAATGTTTGAATTAAATTTTTTGAATTAACTATATCACACAAAATCAAAATTCAATTTTTAAAATTAAAATCCTCTCCATTGCTGCCTCCTCAAAAATTAGTTATCAAAATGCAGTTTTTCACACACAATTTTGACCATACTCTGAGAGTAATTAGATAATATAAAATAAAGAAAAATATAACACATATTCTTAAAAAAACTAGAAATGAAACTATTTACTTCTTTCATTTGAGACAATTTAAAGGCTTAGTAAAACTAATTGATTTTAAAATATGTAATTCCAAATTCCCTTAATCACTATATATATATGTATGCATAGATTTTAAAAAAGCAGTTAAGTATAAAAAATGTTACTGCCTTAAATAAATAGTTCATTTCCATTTCTAAGACCGTAATACTAGAGAAAATCCCATTATACAAAAACAGAATATTTAATAACCCCTTATAAATAATTAATACACCAGAGCAAACATGGAACAAGAAAACAAAATTGCATAAAAGACTCAATGAATTGGATGACCCTTAAAATCCTTATAGAATTAACTTTAGAAAACCATGTAGAAAGTACTCACTTTGATTGTGCAGCAAATTTTCCAGTGGCACAGATAGCTGCTTTCATCTCAACTGCATCATGAGAATCAAGACTGTTTCTAATACTGTGATGTATACTTTTCCTTTCAGAAATAACACTAGCAATGTTACCTAAAGTCCTAAATATTACAGAACAAATTGTTATACATGTAAAATCACAATATTGTAATAAAAAAAATTTTTTTTAAAGCTTTGAATACAAATTATAAGCACAAAACTTCCTTCAAGGCACATATTTCACACATTAATTATATGATTTGACTTGTATGTGAAATTAATCTGAATGCCCAATTGAATGAATTTTAATATCCTTCATAATAATGAATGAAAAAATACATATGAAAACTCCTTGGTTTAGAAGTAGCATGCTTCCCTCATAAGCCTAAACTTGCAGGTTCAATTCCCAGCTGAAGTTGATAGATTTTCTGGATGTGAAAATTGTAGGTACGTATGTCATATGATTACATGGAATGTAAAAGATCCCTTAAGTATTATTTTAGCTCCGGGTACTCTAGGCGATATTTAGCATCTGATGAGAGCCTGAATTGAATGATTTCAGACATTAAAAATTTGGTAGTGGGAGCCTCCACTAGAAGGTACCACCAATGAAATGGTTCACACTTGGGGACTTGCCATGTTTGCAAAGGTTATACTACCAAAATACAATAGAAAGAAAAGAAAAAACTTGTTCATAAAAACAAATCTGAATTTATTTTACCTACTAAAGGAAAATTTTATATTTATGTTATGTTTACCAAGAATGTTAAATATCTAACTTAAGTAATGCACTTAAAGTTTTTTAAGCAGTCACATTTTGAATTTATATAGAATTTAAGTCAATATGAAAATTTAAAATTATTGAACATAGTTTAACAATAAATAATATGTTTGATTTTCTCTTAGCCCTTTGACGCACGGAAAAATAAATTCGCTGAATTTTTCAAATAAAATTAATAAATGTAATGTATAGAACCTAAGAACAGAGAAAACACCTTTAAAAAAATTACAGTACATTCCCCCCAGAGGGGGGAAGTGGTTACATAGGAGTGTGTACCACCACGCACTTACAACATAATTCTCGGATGAATATATGATTTGGATCAGATTTGTAAGATTATTCTTTATATATTTTGTAATAAATTTACTAAAACATGCAATATTAAGTACTAGAAATACATTTTAAATGTTAAATATTACAAAATATAACTATAAGAGATTGAAAACAACTTCAATAGCCAGATTTTTCATTGTTTTTTTATTATTAAATTATTAAGACATGCAATAATACTAATAAAAATTATCTTCAAAAGATTAAATATTAGCAAATTTAATTGAAAGAGGTAAACAAAAATAATATTAAAAGAAATAGTACCAGCGATATTAGAACATATATTCACCATCCAAGAAATTTGACCTCCTTTCAGTATAAAAAGAACGTAAATGAGATGAAAAAAATTTCCATTCGAGATACACATCACCATTTCAATATAAACAAAATCCCCTCTCCCAAAGCAATGGCAAAAACCCCATAAATTATTAGTTACTTCACTGCCCGAGTCAGATAAAAGAAAAACAAGGGAAAATATCTCTTACACATGAGTGCTACAAGTTGGACAGTTTTCATGTTCTAAACGCGCGGTTGTATGCCTACGAAACCACCACTTAGATGACTTATTATGAGGCAGTTCTTTTTATAATTTATCATTCTAAAAATTAGTTATGCTATGAACAGCATATGCAGCAAAAATGTACAAAACTTACTTTGAATATTTATCTGTTTTTATTTGCTAAAGAAACCTTTTTTGAAAGTGTTCAAAAAAGGTTTTTAAAACGATGCATTTTTCTCACAGAAAGAAGAGTTTTTTGTAAAGTGCTGACATCTAGTATCTTTTATGAAAGATAAAAGATATCTGTAGAACCATTGGTTTTATTCAAATACCACTGCACGTTTAGAAATATTTTTTAGGAAATGGTGGTTTCGGAGAGATACCACCGCGTGTTAAAGGGTTAAAGAAAATTATTCGACAACTGAAATTTGGAACAAGAAAAAAGCACTTATTTGTGAAAACATTATTTGGTTTCATTGAAAGTAAAACTTAATGGAATCGTAAATGTATCTAAAAATTTTTTATAACACAAAACAATTAGAAAACAAGGTTAGAATTACATTCTGATAACACATCGCTGTAATCCACATAACATAAGTGATTGAAATTAAAGGGCAATCAATTAATAATTATATTAGAAAATAACATTTTTCTTTTAAAAAAATTTTTCAATTAATGCATAAAAAACAATATATCATCAGTTTTCACAATGGGAATGATGAATCCTTTTCGAAACATGATACTGAAGGTCAGAGTTATTATAGGTTCATGTACGTATTTGAAAGTTTTTAACACTCATAAAATGAATTAATTATTAGCTCATTATTTCTCCTTTAAAAACTTTTAACATTTTGAAAATTTGGGATATGGCTTAGAATCAATGGAGGCTTAGATTCATGTAAATACAATAATTTAAAAAATTTACAGCACACACATTTGTAATTCATTACATTTTGTTTCATATAAAATATATTACTTTAGTATTTTAATATAATAACTTATTCATACAATAATAAATTTAATTGAAAAAGAGATCTAATTATATGAAACATTTTTCACTATTATATGCATAACTTTCTTTAATTTGTGTGATATTCCAAATTAAGTTATTAAGAATATTGTAGCAAAACAATAAAGAAAGTGTTTGAATGCAATTTATTTCATAAATATATATCAACTTAAATAGAAATAATATTGATGAAATATCTGATTACCTTAAAGTAAGGGCTCTAGCAACAGGATCATTACTATGTATTACAGCATACAAACGGTGAACAAATTCATCAAGATTTAAAATTTTATCTAAATGCTTTTGTGTTTGCTGCATAACTTTAAGTATGAGGACCCTATGAAAATTTGTTCTGCAAAGATAAAAAAAAGAATACATATTTCAAACTAATAAGAATTTATACAACAATAATCCAACACTTATTGACAAAAAGTATTATCAAATTAAAAATGGAACATTTTTCTATAACCAAACAAACAACCAATTTCATTTAAAATAACTTGTAACTTGATTAAATCAAGAAACTTAATTATTCAACAAAAATAAATATTTCTATTTCCTAAATTTAATAATTGATAAGTAACATAAATTCTAATAAATTAAATAACTAAAAAAAAGAAAGAAAAGAAAAAGAAAAAATACTTCCTATTTGTACACAGTTTTACCATAAATACTTTTAAAAACTTGGCAGGTATTTTACAAAGAAAAGTCTAAGATAAAGGTATAATAATTGTATATTATTATTTTTTAATACTAATTCTGATAACAATTTCATAAATTTATAAATATGTAGCACTACCAAAAGGCACAGTGGTCGAGTGGTAGCGTATAGTGCTTCCACACCACAGGTCCGGGTTCTATTCCCGGGCTGGGCAAGGTTGACTCAGCCTTTCATTCCTACTGCAGTGGGTTGATAAATGTACCAAGCTTGCTTGAGGAATTAAACACAGGGGGTCTCGCTTCAAACTGGCCACCTGATCGGGCATCTGCCATGCACCTCAGCCCCCAATGGTCACGTATACTGGGATGGGCACAGTAGGCCCTGGCCCTCCATGGGCACCACTGAGTTTGAGTATTACCAAAATTTATTAGTATGTTAATTTCATCAACAGCATATTTTTATAATCTCTTAATTTGGCTGCATTCAGAATTACACTATTTGCTCGAATCTAAGCAGCACTATTTTTACTGTGTTAATGCTGCTGAAATTCATGTGTGGCTTAGAGCCTTTAACACATTTTTTCACAAAAACAAGTAGAGAATTGGGGGTGCCGTGTAGAATCGATGACAACATTTTTTCACTAAAAATTTTTGAGAATTTGGGGTGCAGCTTAGATTTGAGTAAATGCAGTATGTTTTTATTTCCACAGATATTCATTATATATGCTGAATTACTAAATTCTTCATTCTAAATTTTATTTCTATAATTCTTCAACAGTCAATCCCATTCTGCAGGTTCATAATCATGTAAGATATTAATATTGAATCCCATATTGCATATTTGTCTTTTTAAACTGAATAAAACTGCACAAGAAAGTGATGAATTTTATTATATAAAAATGCATTAATTGATTTAAGATGAGGAAATCTTAAGTTTTAATTTATTTCAGAAAATATATATACTTATGCTGGTATATACTAATCAATACCTTTTGTGAATACTTAATCTTTTATAATGATAACTCTCTCAAAACATGCCTTACCATCTATTAAACTAGTATATTATAATCACTTTCATACTCACGAAAGAAGAGGGGGGGGGGCGTTTATTTTTTTAATTTTTTTTTAAAAAAAAAAATATTTTTTAGAAAAAAAAAAAAAAAAATAACTACCACAAGAGAAAAATATAACACAAAAATGTATCTAATTTAAAAATGTTATTCTTAAGACATAGTGTTTATAAATAACTTTTACCATGAACAAATAAATATATTTGTAGAAAAATACAGACTATGGAATTTACTGATTTATTATACAAATTAATCTAGGTGTTAATATCAAAAGCCTAACATTTTTTTAAAGCAATGGAATTTTCTTTATCAATTAGTAAAATTAGTGGACTACAAAACAAAACACAATAACTATATATTTATTACACTATATTTCCGTTTCATTCCATTATAGATATATAAAGACTATTTCCAATAGAATGAATAATTTCAAATTACAATTTACACCTTGATACAGTAAGGATTTTCAGATTATATACTCAATTTATAATATGCATGATGATTTTGATACTAACAATGTGTATTAGGTAAGCAATTAGCAAAATTAATATTTGGTTATCAGTATCTCTGTGCATTCCAATTAAGTTCATGTTTTATTTTGAAAAACATTCATACAAGAACAATTTCTTTACTCTAACTAAATATTTGCAAAAACTTAATTTCTATGCAAAATTTTCATTTTTATTTTAAAAAAACATCATTAATTTATTTTAAGTAAAATGAATATAAAGGATTAAAAGGATGACTATAAAGGATCACTAAATGAGAATTCCAAATATCATACCCAGTTCGAAATAACTCAGCTAATTTTAGACAAGCTGAATTGATTAATATAGGGAATGGATATTTTTCAAATAGACGAGGAAATCGAACAATAGCTTCACATTGCTCTCCAACTTTGGCTGATCTCAAACCTACAACATAGTAAAAAAAAAAATGGTGCATAATAGATTTAAAAATATGGAAGCTCATAATTAAAGTATTGTAATACAGTATAATACATAACTATACATGTAATTGACAAAAAAAGCTGTTCTTGCAGTTTTAAAGAAGAAAGCATTATGAAAAATTCTATTGTTAAGGAATAAATTCTGAGTAATTTTAATAGTAAATTTCCAATTACCTTAAATATTTTACTAATGTTTAAAAAAAAATTTAAAACTGTGTTTCAAAACAATGCTTAATTTTGTTACATTAGAAATTAAATTAAAATGATGTTAAGATTAAAAAATAATAATAAAAGAATAATTCCATATTTTAAGCTATATATACAATGTATAACATTAGTTAGTAAATTATTTCATGAACATTTGTTTGAGCAGCACCATTCTCTGCTGAAATACAAAATTAAAAACTCTTACATATATAAGATTAAATCCCATTAATGTAGCATTAATGATGCCAAGTACTAATGGCAACCATGTTACTTTTAGTTATGATGCTATTGTTACTTATATCACTTGATCAACAACAACATCAGATCAAGGCCCTCGAAATTCATTGTAGCAAAAGGCTATGTATACATCTATTGTTATTCGTAGCTTTGAACACCACACAGGTGACAGAGCAATTGGGCTCAGTGTTCCTCCCCAATTTTGAGGAAAAACACCCTGGGGGTGGTCAGGAGCTCTCTTCCCCTTCCACTAACCTCACAAGAGGACTTGCGGCTTGACGGCTGTTTAGATCAACCCCCTGCCACGAAGGCACTATACATTTACAAACAATCTTCATTATTCTAAACAAGATTCGGGTTCAAGTGCAACAGTATAGGGGAGCCACTTTGAATTTAGCGATTTTTCTTCGGATTTGGAGATTTTTTTTCTAAATGTCATGGTGAGATATTGAATTCATTCTAAAATAAATAATAAATAATTCTGAAAAAAGTACCTTGGCGACCGGTTTTAGTCACAAAAAAAAAGGACTGCGCCAAGTGGCCCCCTATACTACACTTTAACCCAAGATTCATTGATAGGAATTTTAAAAACTGAATATGCCATCTTTATATCACTAAGTTGCAGGGGACTTACACATCATACCATCCACCAATTTCGTCAAATCAAAAGACATCACCAAATATTGTCATCCTATGTGCAAACATGATTATTGTGTTTGTAAATGTTTGGTGAAAGTTTTCCATCATTCGCTGTATATCATGGCATTTGGCAATGTCTTTTCATTTGACAAATTGGCCAATGGCATAATATGCAAATATAGTAAATACATATATAATGCATTATTTTATTAACTGTTTTAAAGATTACCTTTGTCAAGTTCAGTTAAGGCAGAATTTGCATCTTGATCTGGTTCTCCAGCAGATGTTTCTCCAATGATCGATAAACGTGCAGAAACAGAAGCCATTATAGATTCTGTAAAATAAGTATGAAAGCATAAGTTTTGAGCATTGACCTATCAATCCCTTAATATTTCCTCTTATTTACAAGTATATACAGATAAAAGCAAGATACTAATGGTCTTAAAGTCAATGCACAAACAAGATGCTGAAAATGTAGCAGTTCTAACTGTATAAGCAACTTTTTTCAGTACATTTTTCAAAATTCACATTAATTTTAGTAGCAGATTGCTCAAGATATATGTTTGAATAAAATAATTCCATAATTACATTTAAAAATTCATTATTTATGATATATGCTCAATGCTATTATAATAACATCAGCAATCCCAAATCTTCTTAAAATGTTATCTCTCCTCTAATGGTGTGAACACACGACCTCTCTTATAGGGGTTACATTCTAAAAAATATTTAGACAAATGCACGAAGGGGTGGTAAAAAAATGGTAAAAATTAAAAAATATGTTGGTATACGAGAAGGCTCACCACCCCCCTGTGCACTGCTCTCCTTTACAAAATAATTTGTTCTGATCAACAAAACATTTTTGAACTTCTTTAAGATATTAAGAAAAAAATTAACCCCTAGGCTGTTACGAAGGCACTGATTACATTCATCTCAATCTATCCCTCAGCGTTATGGATGTGCTGCATGTGTCCATATGAATTTTACACTGTTTCAAATGTTACAAATACATGTATCATGTTCTAAAGTAGTTGTTTCTTTTACTAATAGATGACAGCCTTAGACTGAATGAGAGATCTGAATGCAATATTTCCTAAGAATTAATACTGCATTTTTTTGGGTAAAATGGTATCATTTTCAGTCTTTTGAAAGCTAAAGGTGAGTGACATGTTAAGTGATTATTGTGATATTTTTGATGAAAAAAGTCTTTTTATTTTGTACTAATAATTTTGATTAGTACTAATTATTTATTACATATTATTATTTGATTAGGGTTAAATAACAACTATACTTAAATCATGTTTCTGGGAGGGGAAAAATGCATCCTCCAGTATGAGTTTTATAAAAAAAGCACACCTTGGTGGAAGCGAAAAAGAAAAAAAAAACAATGCTGGTGGAAGATACAAATAGCAAAAATTCAATGGTGAGAGAGTTAAACAACTTATGCCCCTCAGGAAAAATTTTTGTTGTCTTGTCTTTTTTAATGAAATTATTTCACCATCTCAATTCAGTTTTTTCTATCTTCTAGGCACATGTTGCTCCTTTTACGATATAGTAGATTAGTATTATTTTTTTTTTAGTTCTTTTGACGAACAGGATATTTCATAACAGTAATATAATAGAATTCCCTAATGTGAAGGTGGAAAAACTATTTTCAAGAGCAGGTACATGCTATAGGCTTTACTAATGAAGCAGAATATTGTGTAAAATTAATTAAATAACTGAAATTTAATTTTGGCAACTGAACAACTCATTTCATTGCGAAGGTACAGAATGAACAGAGGAATATCAATGCTTTCCAGATTATTTAAGCGAGCGTATTAGGCCACCATTTTACAAAAAAAAATAATATATTTTTTGTACAACTTATGCAAGCGTGTGATGAAAAGTTATTATCAATGTGATCTCAATTTATACAGAAAAATGTTTTCAGCTTTGAAAAATTATTTTTAAACGTATTTTCTAGAAATATTTACCTTTTATCTAAGTAAAAAAACGAAAAAAATTATTTTTCAAAAATAAAAATATCACATACCAATCACCTAAATAAGAAAATACTCTCAAGTAAGTTTTTGAATACAAAAGGCTTCTTTTTTAACCAGTTAAACGAAATAATTTGTTGATAAACACTTTTCATTTGCGTATTGTTGTCGTTTTACCGGCACGGATCACTTTAAACCGAAGTCAGTAAAGTAAGTGATTTCTCTCGAGGAGGAGAGGAGAAAGTAAGAGGGGATTGATTGAATATTAAAGTCGCACTGTTCAGCTACACGGGGACTTTTGGCGACGGACCACGTAATTTTGAACCATGGTCAAGTGATGTGGACGACACCTGAGCTGGCACCCTCTCTTCTAACTACCACATCACACCAACGGGAGGACGTTTCAGCTCTCGACAGATTTATCGTGCATCGCTGCCCTACAAGGCGGGTCTTTAGTAGTAATGGGCTCGAACTCGTAACACGGCAAGCCACAGTCCGATACCTATACCACACGGCTACCGCGGCCACGAAAGTAAGAGGGGAATGCAGGGTTAAAGATCTAAATACCAACCAATATGCAACGGTGGGACAACAGCCTTTGTTGCTGTATATCCCACAAAACCTGAACTGAACTGAATATGCAACGGTTAATAAGCTTTTAAAGGCTTTTTTTGCAGAAGATGCAGTTCTTTGACATTTATTAATTAAGAAAGAAAAGACACATATAGATACATAGATTTTTATAGATTCATTTCAAGGGGATAATAGCCTATATATGTTGCTCCCTATCCCACAAAAATCTGAACTGAATTGAACCAACCAATATCAGTAATTCCATCAGTGGCGTTCCGTACACCCCTTCTACCCCCTCCCCCATTGCGGAGAGTCAGGGTTTTAAGAGGCCGAAAACCTGACTTTGCAGGGAAGCCCAAATCATTTTCGTAACGCCACTGAATCCATAAAAATTAGATAAATAATAATGAAAAAATTATTATCTTTCGAAACTATAGTCCGCACTACATGTAAAACTTTCTAATAAATTAAATATTTTAATCGTAATGATAAGTAAAATAACGTGAAACAAGAAGCATTAAAAATGTAACAATTCTTGATAAAATGCTCATTTATCAAGAAAAATTTGTATTTCAACAAAACGTAATGTTCATTCGCCTAATTTTTAAGATATTGCTAACGAATATTTATCGGCACATTTTTGTTTAATTTTGACCAATAATTGGTTTTGATCGTATTATCAGACAAACTTAAATAAATCGTAATGGAATCTTGGTTTCATTGTTTTATTATTAAAGCACACACACACACACAAAATCTGGTATAAAATTTCAAAAGTTTAATAAATTTGCTTTCACTATAAATAAATAAATTTTTGGATTGACCGTGTTTTTATCAGAAAATAAGTTTCAATGTTTTTTTTTTTTTTTTTCTCTTCCGCTCTATGATTAAAAGATAACACGAACTATTTTTTGTTAAAAAAATAAAATTTAATTGACACATAATAACTATAAAAAAAGAAATTACAAAAAAAAAAAAAAAAATAATTATTTATTGATTTAAAACACTAAATTTTTTACACGGTTTTAAAAAATATTAATATAGTGATATTTAAATTCAAAGTTCGAATTTTGTTTTCCCAAATTTTAAGGTGGTAAATGAAAGCCTCTACGGAGACATCTGAAGTGAACGTGCTGCTCTCTAGTGAAAAACTGAGGAATCAATGCCACATAACTTATTCAAATGATAACATAATTTTGCACGCATCATTTTATATTTCAGGAAATTTAACTTTAGCTTTTTAATACTGTTATGCTTCGTTAGGAATGCTTTGGTGACATGGATTTAGCAATGTAAAGATTAGTAATTAATTTATGTGTTCAGATAGCTTAATTTTTACCTAAACTTTCGTGCATTATCATTGTTTATTTTACATGTGCTTTAATTTCTATATATATATGACAGAAGTCTAAAACATAAATGTATCTACTTATACACTGTGGTATTTGACTGTCTCACCTTTACGTGTTTTGTATGATTCTGGACTAGTTAGTCCGTTAGAAGTTCTGTAAAAAAAGTATTGGAGAACTCGTTGCCTAGTGACATGTGTGTGACGGTCGATGACCAGGCATTTGATTAAAAAAAAAACTTATACTCTTTAGTTGGATTTCTGTTTAATTAATAAAAGAATTTATCAGCGTTTTTATGAAGTAAATTTGTATAAAAATTGTAACTTTGAGCTATTTTTCTAATTTATTTAAAAAAAAAATTTTTTTTTTCGCTAACTCCCATCAGTCTGCAAACTGCCGTGCTTTAGGGATTGAGTTCGAATCCCGGAGAAGGCATGGATGTTTGTAAATGTATCGTGCCTTCGCGGCATGGCGGGACTTTAAATAACCGCCGAGATGCAAGTCCTCTCCTGAGGTTGGTGGAAGGGGAAGACATGTGGGAGGCCCCTAACCACTCCCAGAGTGTTCTCCCTCAAAATTGGGGAGGAACACTGAGCCAAATTTCACTGTCACCTGTATGGTGCTCGAAGCTACGAATAATGACATGGCGTAAAAATCTAGCCCTTAGCCCAGCGTTTCTCAAACTATGGGGAGCACCCCCTAGGGGGGTGATAACTCTACGAGGGGGGAGCGAGCATATTGAAAAGTCGGAAACAAAAGAACATTTTTTAAAAAATATTAATTCACTGAGAGTAAATAAACAAAATGCATATTCTGACATAATAAAAATAAAATACGTATTTACACTGATATAATACACTTATAAATGTATCAGTACTGCACAACGTATTTTACATATAATTTAACAATAGTAAGCTAAGAACAAGTTTAATAATTACCAGTGATCTCATGGGCAGTGGCATAATGTACACCCACGCATCGCGAGGGACCCAGGGTTCTAGGGGGTCTAAAGTCTGATTGCC
>BMAV01001238.1:235117-256959 GCA_019973955.1 Trichonephila inaurata madagascariensis
AAAAAAATCGAATGTCGATCTTCTAGGATGAAATATCGATTTACTGAATCGATTCATTGCTACATATCGATTTAAAAATTCAATTTTTTTGCCCGAGAAATCGATCTCATATCGCCATCCCTAAAAATAACCCCTTAAGATAAGAGAAATAATATCGGGCTTTTCATTTCTCATGACATCATCTTTGTATTTATTGTATCTTTGATACAATATCATTAGAGCTCCTCTTCGAGTGAAAATAACCCCTTAATATAAAAGAAATAATATCGTGCTTTTCACTTCTCATGACATCATCTCTGTATTTATTGTATCTGTGATACAATATCATTAGAGCTCCTCTTCGAGTGAAAATAATCGCTTAATATAAGAGAAATAATATCGTGATTTTCATTTCTTATGACATCACCTTTGTATCTATTGCACTTATGATGCAATATCATTAGAGCTCCTCCTCGAGTGAAAATAACCCTTTATTATAAGAGAAATATAATGGGGCTTTTCATTTCTCCTGACCTCATCTTTATATCTATTGCATCTATGAGATACAATATCATTAGAGCTCATCTTCGAGTGAAAATAACCCCTTAAAATAATAGAAATAATATCGTGCTTTTCATTTCTCATGACATCATCTTTTCTCAATCATCAAAAAAAATAAATTTGTATGACCCCTTTTTTCTCCATTCTCCTTATCAAAAGTAATGATTGGTTTCAGAAAAGACCAAATGCATAATGCAAAATAATTTTTTGCGCTATCTGACAGTCGTTTTTCTCTTAATTCCCAAAGGTATATTTTTTTCATTGTAACTAAGAAACTGAATTCTTCGTTTTCGGAGGGAAAAAAATTGCAATAAATTGTGAGAAAACGACCTACAACCAAAAGAAACATCCGATTTTTTTTTTCTGTGAGAGTTTTCAGAAAATGAATGATGACGGCAAATTGTTCGAAAACGGAGAAATGTGGTGTTCTTCTTTGAAGGGAAAAAGAAATTCCTCAGAAAAGGAAAGAATTTCCAGAATATTTGAAAGTTTAGGATGATATATTTTTTGAAAAAAAAAAAAAATTCTAGAACATGAAGCAAAAACTCTACCATGAGATTCTAAAACATTTTACTTTTGCTGTGCATCAAAGAAAGAAAATGGAAAACATTTCAATTCTGACATATTCATTGAATATGAAAACGACGTAAAGGGAACTCCAAAAGCAGCGGAATTTTGTAATCAAACTAAATATGGTGAGAACATTATTAATGTGATAACTAGAAAATATTCGATTAATGTGCCTACAAGAAATACTTTAAGAAGCAATGCATATGCAAAGGATCTATTCCTACTAATAATACTCTTGGAGAATAATGGGTCTTTAAATATTATTCTATCGAAAATTTTCCTCCTCCGAAGAAGAAGCGATTTTATTCAAATCAAGGCTTGTATTTAAAGATTAAGTCTCAAGTTCGTGGAGAGAGAGGTTAGAAGCTAACAGATAGGAAGTAGTAATTAACGTAAAGCTAGGCGGGAGCGCTTCGTAGATTATTTGATTAATATTAAGATTGACGATTAGGTCGGTTGTCAAATTGTATTCTGGTAGGTTTAAATTAGATTACTTTAGAAATTATCTTCAAATATAAGAAGGTGTATTGCCTGGACTTGCTAAGTGGAAGTGATCCGATTTATTTTTATATCTTCAATTATCTCGTCTACCTCGCTATTGCTCAAGTATTTATCTATTGGTGCATTTCTTAACTTAGCGTGTTGAAATTGTGTTGTTGTTGAGAATAAATTGAGTTTGTATTGACTATGGTTTATCTTCCATCTGACCCTCTTACACTAAAATGGATGGAACAATCCATCCATTACACATATACAGTAAAATACGCTTAACACGCGAAAACACTTAAGACGAAATATCTGTTAACACAAAATGATACACCAATATACGAAATATCAATAAACTACTATGTATTTCCATGCATTTTTTTCTCTTAATACAAAACAAAAATCACTTAACACGAAAAGGTTTTCCTTCTGGGAATTAACAAAATACCGAAAACCCAGTCACGCAGGCGACATTTAAGAGGAGTGTGAGAAAGTTTATGTATTATTGGACTATCCTACTGTATCATCGGAAGAACTCATTGCAATTGTTGATGAATATGAGTGTATACCCCAAATTTTTCCTATGACAGACACATTTGGGAGGTTGCTCAAAACTCAAAAAAAAAAAAAAAAAACATTGATATAGATTCCAAAGACGAAAATGAAATGAATAAAGCCCACGTCCCCAGATGTGCATGTGAAGTCATGTACCCACGTCCTCCTATATAAGGACATCATGAAAAGTATGCGTAGTTATTTAGACACACATTCTAATGATGAAATGAATAACGAAATGAACAGCAAGTAACAGTTTGTTGACAATATGATGCTAAAAAAAGACTGTGCAAAGAAAAATATCAGATTATTTTCCAAAAACTCAATAAATGCTTTGTTTTTTTTAAAAAAAAACTTGAAATTTTTGTATTAAATTCCTTTAAGTTTTCGTGAATGTTTTAGTTCCATTAATTTGTATTAAGTACATGAATATACACATATCTATATAAATCAAAATGTACTCTAATAAAAGGAGTCTCAAGGTTGTTAACTTTCTCTAGAAGGCTGAAAATATAAACAATATTAAAATATATATAACTCTTTAAAATAAAAATTAAATAATTCAAATCATTTACACATTTTTTATAAAGGAATGGGGCTTCAGAAAAATGTAAAGTGCTTAAAATATAATCATAATTTTAAAAATTATAAGCATATGAAAATAAGAAGCATTTCTATAAGAACTATTAGTTAAGTTTTATGTTGCGCATGCTATTTTCTAAAATAGTAGCTTTAATTACTAGCAATAAGTTGATTTATAAAGTTAAATGTATCCTTATTACACTGTAGTATTTTTATATAAATAGAATAATAAATTATATTTTTTAAAAAGATAAAAAAAAATACATTTTTAAAACTTTTTTTAAATTTCAATATTTTTCAAATATTTTGAAATACAAAAGATGTATTATTCTTAAATTAAGTAGGGTTTAAAGAGTATGAGAGATTTTATAATTTTATAAAGTTTTATGCATCAAAGGCTACTATTTTAGAAAATAGAGTACGCAACGCAAGAATTACTTAATATTTATTTCAAAATTATATCTTATTTTCATATGCTTATAATTTTTTAAATTAGGATTATATTTTAAACATTTTACACTTTTTCGAAACTATAACCCTATGAAAATAATGTGTAAAAGGTTCGAATTATTTAGTTTAAATTTCAAAGAATTATACCTGTTTGAAAATTGTTTATATTTTCACCTCTCGAGACATAATTAATACCCCTGAGATCCTTTTGTTGAATTTATTTGTCTTTTTTGCTATATTCCTTAACATGAAATTCATTTAACAAGAAAAAAATATTTCAGTTCCCTTAGTTTCGTGTTAAGTGATTTTCACTGTACTTTTAATATGATGTAAGATTTAACGGCAAGAAATATATGAATCATTTAAAGAGAAATTATGGAACCAATCCTTTAACTAATTATTGTTAAGGAGAGAGTTATGCTAACGTTGTACTATAAATCAACGCGAGGGCTATTTACGACGAACCTCCAAGTAATTTTGAACCTCGATCAAGTGACGAGGATGACACCTAGCTGGACCCTCCTCTCCTAACTAGCACACCACACCAAGGGCAGGAAATTGAGACGGCATATTTAGCGTACATCGGCCGCCTTTTACACGACGGGTCTTCAGTGACTCCAAGAAATAGCAAATAAGATAAATTGCAGTTTTACGCTAAATAAAGAATATTTCATGATTCAACTTTATAAGGATCTTGCCTCCGCACCTAAAGATATGGGAGAAAGGGAAGGAAGACTAACCATGTTCAAAAATTACTTAGCTTATTTGCAATACAAACAGCAACTCAAGTTTGATCAACCGAAACCAAGAGATGCACCCAATTAAAGCAATATGCAGACAATTAACGAGGTATGCAAGGTATGAGAAGACTTAAATTACCAGTAACTCTTACTTCAGTTCACTTACAAAGCCTTCCTATCTATCTAACCCAATTAAAATCGGGTCACTTGGTGTTCATTTTCCGCAACGAAAGGCTGTAACGATTGCTTGTAAAATAAAACTGTTTCTTACAAAAGCTTGATATTGACTTGAAACATCACATCAATAAAATTTTTAAAAAAATGCATGTTTAAAGTATCCGACTACGTTCGGAACCGAGATTTTGCAAAAGCGTGTAAATGGATAATATTTATGATATTTAGCGGAACTTAGATTACATAGTGTATATAAAATTGAGTTAAGAATAGTATTACAATAAAAAATTATTTGTGAGTACAATATTTTGACAAAAAAATAACTTAGAATGACCTTTCTTCCAAATGTTCTCCTTTTGTAAAAAATGCTTCTATTGTATTAATATTTTGCCTGTATATAGCTCAATTCTCTGTACAGAGGCTAAACTAGAATTTTTGAAACACATAACTTGGAAGTCGGTTTATCCATGTTTTACGAAAACAGAAGAGAAAAATTTTAAGAAAATACGCCGATAATTATTTCAAATGGTTGTAACTCTGAAAAAAAAATGTGAATTTTTCAAAAATCATAGTTGAGCCTTTGAACAGAGGTCTGAGCTATATACAGGCAAAATGTTAATACAATAGAAGCATTTTTTACAAAAGGTGAACATTTGGAAAAAAGGTTATTCTAAGTTAATTTTTTGCCAAAATATTGTATTTAAATAATTTTTTTGTCATAATGTCCTTAAAACAATTTTATACATGTATTCTAATCTATGTAACACTAAATATCATGAAAATTGTCCATTTATGCGCTTTTTTAAAATCATGGTTCCGAACGTAGTCGGATACCTTAAATTACTCAACTGAGACTGACTATTTTTGAAAAATCTCTACCTTAGAAAATTTACTTAAGAATAAATACATATATGGGAATTTTCCATGGAGACCACTCTCTAGCGGGTGCTGGCGACGCGTCGCCAGCGAATTCATGAGAGGAGGGAATTAAAACGTAAACTCAACGCAGAGGTAGATCTCAGAGGTCGGAGATCTACCTCTGCTGAAACAAACGGAGCAACCGGGAACTGGCCGTATAGGGACCAGTTATCCGTTGTTTGAAAGAAAGTGACGCGTAGGTCACGCACATCATAGTGAACTGTTGTGTAAGAACAGTACTGGGACTTTAACCCAGTTATATCATTGCTGAGTACAAAAAGATTTAATCAAAATGTCAGTCAATACTTATTTGTGTAAATGTGTGGCGTAGTGAGTAGAACTGTATCAATTGTCAACCATCAAACGTTAGTTTTAGTAAAAACCAGTGTCCTCATTAAAATACCCCTAGAACTGTGCCATAACTCTACATATATTCTATAGGTACTTATTTTTAATGAATATTTCACCACTTTCTCAAAAAAGCACTTAAATAATTTTGCAGTATTTACAAAAAAAAAAAAAAAAAAAAATTGTGAGTATGAAGGTAAATATGTGAATATGTATTGTGTATGAATATTCCTTCTAAATTAGGCAGGAGTCAGAGTGTCTCAGAAGGGCAGAGTAGTGGAAAAGATAGTAGACTCTTACCAGTGTTAAATGAAAATAAATTGAATGTTACCTAGAATTTCAGAAGTAAAAAAATTAAAATAAAACAAAAAAGTGAAAATAGCAAAATATTTTTTTTTTTCATCTTTCTCGATCATAAAAAATGTACGTGAAGTTTTAAAAAAATAAGAATTAATTAAAGCGTAAAATACTTAGTTTATATATTGAATTCCTAAGAAGATATATGTAAAGAATTTTTTCCGTTCGGATTATTGTGGCTTCGACATTTTTTATCGCATACCAAAAATAGTTTTGCCCCAAAATAGAAAAAAATACTTTAATAGAAAACTGCAGTTTCTTCCCCATGTTTGCCTTCAGATAAATGTTTTTCTTCTTTTTCAAATAGTTTTTATGGAATTCATATTATTTATCCTACCTTTTTATAATGTTTACTTTAATTTTTTATCGAGGAAAAAACCTAATATCCCTCCAAGAATTTTTTTTTTTCGTGTCCATTCAAATAAAATATGAATTTAAAAAATAACAGAAAGTTGTGTAAAACTACACTACTGGACTTTAAAATTGCTAAAACAGGAAGAAATGCAGATAACAAAATGATATTTGTTGGACAAGTATATTATACTAGAAATAACAAGTGATTAAATTTTCAAGGACTTTGAGTGCATAGATCCGGAGAAATCATTACCAAAAACAATCACCTCTGGATGCGCCTGGGCATTGAGTCAAACAGAGATTGGATGGCATGTACAGGTACTGATGACCATGCAGCTTCAACACGATACCACAGCTCATAAACTTTAGTGACGAGTGTAGTGTATAGTGACGAGCCAGTTGCTCGGCAACCATAGACCAGACTTTTTCTATGGGTGAAAGATCTGGTGAATGTGCACGATAGGGCAACAGTCGAACATTTTCCGTATCAAGAAAGGTCCGTACAATACCGGAAACATGTGGTCGTGCATTATCCTGTTTAAACGTAAAGTTTCGCAGGACTTGAATAAAGAGTAGATTTACGGGTCGTAACACCAGAAATGTAACGTGCAGTGTTCAAAGTGTCGTCAATGCAAACAAGAGGTGACCTAGACGTGTATCGAATAGCACCCTATACCATCATGGCAGGTGATGGGCTAGTATGACGTTGACGAATGTACGCTGCCAATGTGTGTTCACCACGATGCCACCGAACACGTATACGACCATCTTGATTCTGTAAACAGAACTTAGATTAAACTGAAAAATAACGTCCCGCCATTCGTGCACCAGGTGCGTCACACCATTGAAGACGCTCCTGTCTGTGATGCAGCGTCAAGGGCAGCTTTAGCCGTGGTCACCGAGCTGAGAGTCCATACTGCAGAAAACGTTGTCGAACTGTTCGTGCAGACACTTGTTGTCTTGCAAACAACCCTAATTCATGACTCAGGGGTCGTGACGTGGCAGCGTGATTAATTAAGACCATGCGGGTAACATGCCTGTCTTCTCGGCTGTAAGTGATAGGAGGCCGTTCAGATCTAGCATGGCATTCCGTATTATGGTCCTGAGCCCATCGGTTCTATATTCTACTAACAGTCATTGGATCCCGCAATGCTGTGACACGATAAACTGCTATTTCCCTACGCTACAATTTGATCTTTATCAAAGTCAGAAATGTGCTGGTACGAATTTCTGCTTCTTACATGAGGCACCACAACAAATTTTCACCAGGCAACAATGTTCAAATTCAATTTGTGTATGAGAAATCCGCTGAACAATTTCCTCATTTAAACACATTGTATGTCTCACTACCAATGCCTGCTTAAGGTATCCTACTACGACCAGAACCATGATTATAAAAAAGTGCATAAATGTATAATTTTCATGGTATTTAGTGTCACTTAGATTAGAATACATGTATAAAATAGTTTTAAGGACATTATGACAAAAAATATTATTTAACTACAATATTTTGGCAAAAAATTAACTTAGAATAACCTTTTTTCCAAATGTTCTCCTTTTGTAAAAAAATGCTTCTATTGTATTAATATTTTGCCTGTTTATAGCTCATACCTCTGTACAGAGGCTCAACTATGATTTTTGAAAAACTCAGATTTTCAGAGTTACAACCATTTGAAATAATTATCGGCGTATTTTCTTAAAATTTCTCCCTTCTGTTTTCGTAAAACATGGATAAACCGACTTCCGAGTTATGCGTTTCAAAAATTCTAGTTGAGCCTCTGTACAGAGGTCTGAGCTGAATACAGGGAAAATATTAATACAATAGAAGCATTTTTTACAAAAGGAGAGCATTTGGAAAGAAGGTTATTCAAAGTTAATATTTTGCCAAAATATTGTATTTAAATAATTTTTTTTGTCATAATGCCCTTAAAACAATTTTATACAAGTATTCTAATCTAAGTAACTCTAAATATCATAAATATTAACCATTTACACGCTTTTACGAAATCACGGTTCCGAACGTAGTCGGATACCTTAATCTGAATGCACTGAAAAGCTAATCATTTGCATACCACATCACCTTCTTCCTATCATTTAAATTTCAGGTCTATAGCACGTCGCCTTCTTGGTGTAGCAATTTTAATGGCCAGTAGTGCATTTTGTGAAGCAGAAAAAGTTTCACTCGTGTAAAATATTAATTTTTAGTAAAAATAATCATCAAGGTCTACCATATAGTTCTAAATTTTTATGCTCAACTAGAAATTACTATATTTGAAAAGATGTTATTTAACATCTTTCTTACAAGAAAAAAAAAATTTACAATTCATTTGTCAGATTTAATAAAGTATGTAGAGGTCTCTTCACAATAATGATTTTTAGTATACTAATACTAGTCTTTTATTAGTTGTAAGAATTTAAATCAACATTGTTTTATTTCAGTACTTGATGTATATTAATACATATATTTGGATGAAAAAGTATCTTTGACTGTTCGATTTAGATAGATTTTGTTCAGATAAGTGCAATGCATAGCTTCGCGCTTAATTTATTATTAAAGTATCCGAATACTTGCTAACCCTTTTGTTTAAATGGAGTATGTGGATTTATTTGGGGGTTTAGAATTATTTATAGAACATTTTAAGAAAAATATGCTAAAATTAAGAAGAGAAAAAGAAATTATTATTACTAAAATGGGAAAAAATTGGTAAAAATTTACAAAAAATTATATAAACGGGGCCCATTTTGTAGAAACAGTTTATGAACAAATTTTCAATTTTTCAATTTTGATGTATTAATTTGCTACTCCTTTTTTAAATGACCTTCAGGATGAGAGAAATTTTAATTTTTATAAAAACTAGAGCACTTTATCGAAGTTATATGAAATTGCTTTAAAAAACGCTGATGATATACACATAAGAGACTGTAAGTTTTGTAATAAAACGTGATTGATAAATCTGAAGGTTAAAACACTTTTACTATTATACAGAACATACGCAAAACATTTCAGTTCATTACTTTCAAAATTTTTTGAGCAATCGCTGCCCCGTTTGAGCACTTAAAAAAACCCACATTTCGAGTAAAATGCACTTAAAGGTATGACATCTTACTTAAAGTAGTGTGGCCTCTCCTTTTTTTTACCAAAACATTTGTAATTTTTGTTCTGGTAAATGGAAAATATTAAACTTCTTATTTTTATAAGGTTAATAAGAGGGCCTATGAAATAATAAAAAATTGTCAATTTTTGAAAAAATTGATAATTTTAGGGTTGTGGGATACTTTAAATTACAAACTTCTTTAGAGAAAATGTACCTTTACAAAAAATACTGAATTCTACTCAATAAAAAAAATTTGCATGCTATGAAAAGCACAAACAATGTGTTAGACTAAAATTATTCAGTATTAACGAATAAAATATTTTTTTGTGTGCATTCAATTATAAGAATCAATTTTTACAAATTTATGCATACTTCGAATATTAACTATTTTTAATGTCGATAGCAATGTTTTAAAAGAAAGTACATTGCAAAATTTTTAAAAAAGTAGTATATTAAAATAATTATCTTTGTACATTAATTGTTTTTCAGTACTTTCAGAATTTTTTCTGAGCTTATTGTATAAAAAATTGCTTCAGGTTTGTATTTAACGGGAACAGTGGCGTAATGGAGAATATTAGCGCGCCACGCCTCGGGGGCGCGGCCCCGTCAAAGTCTGGGGCCCAAAACCAGATCTTACGAAGGGTACCTACTTGGCGTCAGTCAGGCTTTGGACCCCTTAGAATCTTTCCTCCCCTGCCGCGATGCAGGGTTTTTTGGGGTTGTACGTTACGCCACTGAACGTGAAATTTCTAAGGCTTTAAAAGATTTCAAAAAGTCTTAATATTACTAAATGCCCATACTCATACTCATGGATTAAATGTCTTCTTTTATTGTTCAGTTATAATATAAATTTTTGGAAATGTTTCAGGAAAAATCACTAATTAACAAAATCTATTTATATTGAATGCAATTTCAGTAATAGATCATATCTTAAATATCAAAATTCACCTTAACAATTTAATATTGTATTGAAATTAAATTATTACAGTTGCTTAAAATTAATAAAAACTTTTTCCTTGGAATAACCTTTTACACGTGTTAATTACAGTTTATGTATTAGTGTATTTCAAGGATAAATTCTGGATTACTTACACATAAGAAAAACTACTATAGTTAACTAATATCATTTATTTTAGAATATTTATTCTATTTAACAACACGTATCAAAAAGTGTTCTTATACCTTTAAACATTTGTAGAGTTTAATAAACTAAATTGTTTTTTTTAAATAATAATGCATTAATTTTGAAGCTTTTGAAATTAAGTGGCTTTCATACTTAATTAAGTATCAAGATTTATACAGTCGTCGATCTTTTCTATAATTCTATATGTTGTATATATATAATGTTCCAAACTTCAATTAATTTGGAATTTTAATTAAGTTAACATTTCATTTACTTAGTTTCCATTAAATTGCGGCAGTTATTAGAGTATCCAGATGTTTATCCAAATGTTTACCAACCAGAAATTAAGAAAAAGTTAATCTCATTTGTATTTGATGAAGTTTTAATTAAAATATCAAATGTGGTGTTTGTTAAGACTTCTTAAACAACTTTGTCCAACATGTTGCTAGAATTCACACACTAATGCAACTAAAACTTATCTTGTAGAGAATCTGTGCCTTTCAATTCATCAATTCATTTTCAAAGTTTAAATAAAGAACACCAAATGTTAAACATATTAAGTTTATGTCTGCCGTTTATCTTAATTAGTTTTCTTTTTTCTTTTTGTTATCTATTATTCATTCTCGTATAGAGTGATACGAAAACATATCGCTCGTGTCCAACTAAAATATATAGTACTATGCAATTTTTTTTAAATTTCGTCAAGAAATTTTAAAGGACGCAACAGAAGTGCTTAGTTGTTTAAAAAGTAACCTGTTTCTGAAGAATTTGTTTTGAGAATGAGTAACTCATCAAATAAAAATTTAACATAAAATGCTTTTTTTATTATTAATCTGGAAATTAGAAGAATTTAAGAATAATTTCATACTATGAATTTTGTTTTATGATATCTCTTATAAAATTAATTATTAAAAGAAATACTAAGCTTCTGCTTTGAAAAAATGCAAGCTCCGTAAATGAGTTTATGCACCCAAGCAGATTAATTGAAACTTTAACATTTTCTTGTCTTTAAGTTAAAGGAAAAGATAAATAAATTTGCATGGCTGGCCGCAAAGATTAAAGTACAGTTTTGAAGACAGAAATTCAACATATGGTCACTCATAAGAAGTGACCAGTACGAAAATGATGCCAGCTTCCGTATTTTCAACCAACTTATTATTCAAATAACCAGCATCATTATCCAGAAAAATGATAACGAACTTGTTGCACGTATGTGAGCATTCATCATAATAATTAATGAAATTAATTTCATAAGTGCTGATTATTATCGGCATGGATCTGTATTCTGTTATAATGTTATATGAAAAATGGTACAAACACACGCTCAAACGATACAAAACATGTATTAAAATAATACAACACACAGTTGGTACACATTTTTTTTTAATTTTAACCACAATCGAGAAGTAATCCAAATCTATATCAAATAATATGTTTTTGAAAAGCTGCATTTATATATGCAACAATTATCAGTATTTTCATTAACTTGAGAGGTTTTTTTTTTTTTTTTCATTTTAATGCAGATAATGGTGCAGTTGTGGTTTTCCGTGGTTGTTATTATTTTTACAATTAAATAATAATAACTATGATATATACAAGAGAACAAGTATTTAATATTCTTTAGTTTCCTCAACACAATAAAGGACACAAAACATAAATAAAGAACTCAAGAACACATCACAGCATCTTACAAAGGAGAAAGTGCAATTCCTACCAAGTGTGGTTGTTCAATCAAACAATGAACTGCTACTTGTAGAGACAGGAATTTCCCTCCAAAAGAACTAGTAGCACCATCTGCATGTCGTTTAATTGTAAAGAAAGAGTAACTGCAAATGTACAGTATTGCACAATAGAATTAAATTACAAAGTTTAAATATACAAGGGATGATAAAAGAAAAACAAGGTTACAAGCCGCAGCATTTAAAATTAAGTATTGTGAAGAAATTTTGTTTTCCCAGAGTGGAGATAAATGACGCAACTTGTCACACAGCTGGTTTGCGGGTAGGTAGTAAAAGTTCCCAACCGTTCAAGGAGATTGAAATGGCAAGGCGCTTGGGAAATTGGTCTCGTCTGGAAGTTCGATTTTTATGAGCAAAGAATGTGTCCGCATCCGACATTTACATTCAAATCGTGGAAATTTGAGATGAAGAAGCAATGAGAAGACAACATGTAGCGAAATGGTGTCACTCTTTTTATTCAGGAAGACAGGATGTTGCAAACCGCAACATGGAGTGGCCGGTTAGGATCTTCAATGCACGAAATGAAGAAATGCTTCAAAATGATCGCAGGTAACTCTGAGTGAAATCTCATTAGAGCTGGGACTGAGCAACATATAGTTTCTGATGTGCTGCGATATTCCAAGACAGTGCGGTGAAAACATCCACCGTGACTTGGTTCAATGGAAAGGGACTTAATTTCTATCAAGACGGGTTAAGCAATTTGGGCCTGCGTTCTGATAAGTGCTTAAATAGACTTGACGATTACGTTGAAATATGACAGGCAAGTATTCCTCTTAATTCCCTTTTGTATTTTCTGTATATATATATATATATATATATATATATATATACATATTGTTTATAAATATTCCTTTATACGACTTGTAACCTTTTTTTCTGGTCACTCCGCGTATCTAAATTATAAGTTAATGGAGAAAAATGTACGATGCAAAATAAACTTTTCTGTTATGCTGTTAAGCTCCAGTTTATTAATTTGCTTACATTTATTTCCTAAATTTGATTAAAGTAAATGAAAACAGAAAATAAAATGTATTTAAGTTAATAAAGATGAATAATTAAGCATTTCAGTTGAAATAATTATCTTTTCTAACTAGCAGTTAAGAAGAATAGGTGTACAACAGATCATTTTGGAGGATCGAAGAAAACTTATGGAAAAATTATACTAATAAATAACAAAAGATTTATCGAAGAGAGGGCTTATCAAAGTGTTATCACTGTAGTGGACCACTAAAGTGTTCGTTCACTTGCAATTTCCTAAAAAATTTAATATTTTCTACTAATAAAAATTAATATTTCGGAATTGTAATTTTTTTATGATATTCGCAACCTGTTCTTAATGAAATGACGCAATCAATCTTTTTAAAATAGTATAACTATTATTTTTAAAAATTAATACTCAAAAAACTACTAAAAAATTTCGCCACAAAAGTCTTCGTACACTTAACAAAAATTTCAACACAGCTTTAAATATTGTACTTCTTTCTTAATTTAGTACTAAATACGATATTTTTTAGTGTACAAAACAACTTTTAAAAGTCTTGGTATGTATTTAATCAGTTTTTTTTTTTAATTTCTGCATCGATTTTCCACCATTCTCCTGTGATTATTGTTTTTACTTCACATTATGCGTTTATATGCCGTCACATGCTTCTTTTTTTCTTAAATCAAATTCTCTCCAAATGTGTTCTGCAGGACTAAATTAAATAATTGAGGAGGGGGTTTCAAAATTTGGGGACAGTTATGGAGACACCAGCGTAATGCGCTTGGCGTCATTATCCTGTTAAAAAAGGAAGTCGTCTCCAATATTCAAATTTTGAGCGGATAATTTAAAATTTATCTTTAAAATATTTAAATGGAGCTCATGATTCACAATATTATCAAAAAATACCAAATTACCTAATCCTGAAGCCCCACGCAATTACACACCACTGTGGACCACAAAAGTGTTCGTACTCTTGCACGAACACTTTAGTGGTCCACTGTATATCACTTTTGCCCGCGAAAATTTCTGTACCTTTACTCTTAACTTGATCAAAACCCTACATTTTTGTAAGAACCTTAAAATTAATACATTTATTAAAGGTTACGTAATAACTCCTATAAAGTCTTAGAACATTGAAAATCTTCGCAAAATATCAATTATTTTAGAATCAAATTAGTTTTAAATTCGTTTTATAATTATGAAATAGTAAAAAGAGACATCTGAAAAATTTTGTAGAATTTCCAAACAGGTATTATAATTTCGCCAAGTAATTTTATACCTGCGCTTATTTAAAACTCCAATTAACTAGCATTTACATAATAGGCAATACCAATATTCAATAAAGGAAAAAGTTAATTTTAAGTAGCTTTTTTTTACCAAACTGATACTTTAAGCTGAAAAAAAAATTTAATCAGTGTAATTTATTTATGCAGTACTGTTTTTGAGAATCTGAACTTCCGTTTAAACAAGTAATATGAAAAAAAAAAATTTACTTTGATCAACAATGAAAAATTTTATTTTAGCTATTTTTTATTAAATAGTTACAATTAATATAAGTATGTATATACATAGGACAGAATAACAACATTAAATGGTAATTATTTTTTATTAATTATCATTAAAGTATCGTACTGTCATCCAAAACAATCGTGCATATAAAATTTCAGTTCAACTGAATGCTTTAAAAAGTGAGAAAACAAACCTTTTAAAGTTTTGACACATGTCACCAAAAGGGTCGCTAAGTCGCCAAAACTGATGCCAATGTAGCTGTATTTGTAATTCTTTAAATAATTAGTTTTAATCAATTAAAATTTTTATTCATTATAATTAAATTCTGTATTGTCATCCAAAATAATCATGTCTATAAAATTTCAGCTCAATTGAGCGTTTTAAAATGTATTTTATTAACAATTGCAAATTCCACAAAGATAAATAAATAAATATACAGAGAGTGTGAGCTAAGAGTAGGAATCAAAAAAATATATTGCATTACGTGTATTCCGGCTTTAAGATTAGAACATCCATCGGTGTCTCAATTTGAAACCGGGACCTGTTCAAATTGTTATCCTTTCTGAATTTTTGTGGGGAATTTGAATAGTTTTCTTAACTTTTAATTATTTTCTATGTTAATAACCCAGTAAATGTTTTGTGGTTCTAGGTTAATTAGGAGAAATGTTACAACTAAATATACTTAGAAGGTCCACTGGAGTCATTTCGACACCAAGGCAATTTATTATCATAAATTAGCTGTCGTTCATCAATACTATAAGTAAAACAAACTTCTCAAAGTGCTATCCCACATTTAATTGACCTTGAATGCAGTGTTATATTGGGTTAACAGGAGAACGAATTTACATTTCTCTAAAGTTATTGTGTCTAAGTGTTCGTTGCATAGCATTTGGTTATCTGCTCATAAAAAAAATCATTCTATTTTCGAACCTTGTGCAGAGCAGACACCCAGAAACGATGGCTCCTCAAAAAAGTCTAAGCCCTGATGAAAATGCAAATTTATTGCGAGAGCTTTCTAAGAATCAATCGCCTTTATTTTAGATTCCGATGAAGGCATAAGATTGAGTGAAAGTGACTACGAAGGAAAAGCAGATGTAATTGATAATATTCCAGTAAATCTTGATATATATATCACTAGGGATAGCACATATTAGATACCGCATAATAGTAATGTTCCTGGCTGATTTGCGACTCGAAATGTTTTGCGACAAAGCAGTGGTCCAACAAGCTTAGCGAAACATAATGTCAACGTCGTTTTTTTAAGATATATAAAGGGTCGTAAAATACGTTAATTATTTGAAATAATATTAAAAAGTCTTAAAACTAAATCTTACTGAACAATAATCCTGCAATTATTTAGTTAAAGCATTTATTTTATATATTTTATATCGTGGTGTCGAAATGACATCGGTGGGCGTTTAAGGGTAATCGAAATCCTAGACGTACTAGTGTTAAAGGAAGGTCGAAAAGTTCCTGGAATTGGTCAATTACAAATTATTAAAAAATGAAACAATAATTTAATCTTTTTTCCATCAGGATTCAATTTTTCTGCCCTCCTGCATCCACACACTTGTTCCAGCGTTCGTATAATTATTCAAAAACCTTCTGGGATCCATTTTTTGAGAGGTCCTTCAGTTTCTTCGTTGCATTTTGGATCCTCTCATCTGAATCCACAAAATGATACCCTTTCAATTTCATTTTCAGCCATGGAAAGAGGTAACACTCCTTTGGTGCTGAAATCATGCCTGTATGTTTTCTTCTACATCTCGATCGTCTCAGAGGATTTCTCGAGCAAAACACAGAATTGGATGTTCGCACGCTGCTCCAAAGACGACGTTGCAAAATTCAACGAATGAGAAATTCGCTCTGTCAGAAAAGATCTGCAGCTAACGCCATCAGTACAGGAAATAAATTCCAGATAGCTGCGTTTTCTTTATTAGTGCTTTATTAGATTCTAGTAGTAATAGATTTCTAATTTAATATGAACATGAAGTTTCAATGAAAACACAATATCATTATTTCCATTGATTATTTTTTGGTAAATAATTTCCTTACGAGAAAATTCATAATTTAAATATTTAATTGAAATCAACATTAACTTACCCATATTTTTTAAAGCAAGTTTTTTAAAAGCCATGCAGATTTTCCCATTATTTAAACAAAAAAAAATGCATTTTACTCACATTGTTTGAGGTGTTGACTTTTTTGAAAACTATTTATTTCTTTAAGATAATTAAGAATATGAAATAAGAGTTTGGTCAGTTATACACAACTTTCTTTTTTACCCCAACATATTTTGAATGTTTTTAGATAACTTGAAAAAAGTAATTTATATGAATAAATGTCGAAATGTCGAAATTGGGCTTTTTAGTGTTAATATTTAATCGTCAGTAAGATAATACTTCTCTTTAAAAAAATTTAAATAATCCAAACACTTAAATGTTTTCCTCTATCGACGCGAGAATAATAAGCGGCACTTGCTAATTTTCTCAAACTACTTTTAACTAGCCACAAACTCGTATTATTAGGAAACGTCCACCGAACGGAACAAAAAATAAATTACCTATAATGAAATTTGTGAAGCACGAAAACTTTCCATCAGATACACTATAATTTGATAAACCGTAATTCCACCGCGTCATGCTTTGTTAATGCTTAAAATGCATGCATGTGTTCTGAATAATGATAAGGATCTTAAATGTAATTTATTCTGAAAGTAACTTAAGTTCTCGTATCCGACTATTTTCCAAAACTGTCTGCTTTGATAAGAAATTTATTTATTTGGTCTAAGCTTTCATAATTTGATAACAAAATTAATATTACAGCTATAACAATCTTAATTAATATTCGTAATTAATTGTCTGAGATAAAGTAATTGCTCGGGTGAAAATAGCTTACATTAGATTAATTCATTACAGCATGCCCACAAGAACTATTCTCCTTAACTTTTGAAAAAAAGCCAAGAACTATTGTAATAAAATTATTGTATCTGTGCGCATAGAAAAAGATTCTGAATATTAGGTTGTTATTAAATTTTTCTTCGAATTTCTGTCTTATAAAATAAGTTACCTTACATCACGCACACACACACACACACACAGCGTTTCTCAAACTGTGGGGTGCACCCCCTAGGGGAGCATGATAGATCTACGAGGTTAGTGCAAGCATATTGAAAAATCGAAAACTAAAGATTATTTTTAAAAAGAATTATTAATTTACTGAAAGTAAATAAACAAAATATATTCAAACATAATAAAAAATAAAATGCACATTTACACCATAATACACTTATAAATGTATCAGTACTTCAAAAGGTATTTCATAATTAATTTAACAATATTATATATATAAGAATAATTTTAATAATTACCAGTGACCCTATGAGCTTGTCATGTATAAAATTAAATTCAAAAATTAACACTAATCCTTATAATTTGTACGGTTTATAATTAATCCCTTAACTGCCGCAAAAAAAGTTACTCGATTCGCTCCCCAATGCTACCGGTTTCCACATAGGCATGCATAAGTGATGTATTGGGGGGAAGGGGTTAAGAAAAGGAATAAGTAAGTAAATCCTCTGAAATAAGTAAATCCTTCGCAAACATTAAGGTCCTTTTGTTGCATTCCAGAGCTTTAAGGATAGCAGCGCACAGAAAAGATCTTATTTCGGAAAGACGTATATATATGTCTGGGACAATTAACGCTTTGGGTGAGTGAGACGTTTATATACGCCGGTGTCATTTAAGGTATCCGTTTGGAACCGTGATTTTGCAAAAGCGCATAAATGGATAATTTTCATGATATTTAGTGTCACTTAGATTAGAATAAATACATGTATATAATTCTTTAAACAACACATTTTGACAAAAAAAATTATTTAAATACAATATTTTGGCAAAAAAATTAACTTAGAATAATCTTTTTTCAAAATGTTCTCCTTTTGTGAAAAATGCTTCTATTATAATAATATTTTGTTTGTACATAGCTCAACCTCTCTACAGAGGCTCAACTGGAATTTTTGAAATATATAACTTAGAAGTGTATTTATCCATATTTTAAGACAACAGAGGGGAGCAATTTTAAGAAAAAAACCCAATAATTATTTCAATTGGTGGTAACTCTGAAAATAATGTGAATTTTTCAAAAATTCTAGTTGAGCCTCTGTAGAGGGGTCTAAGCTCTATACAGGCAAAATATTATTACAATAGAAGCATTTTTCACAAAAGGAGAACATTTTAAAAAATGATTATTCTAAGTTACTTTTTTGCCAAAATATTGTATTCAAATAATTTTTTTTTGTCAAAATGTCCTTAAAATACTATTATGCATGTATTCTAACCTGAGTGACTCTAAATATCATGAAAATTAATCATTTATGTGCTTTTTTAAAATCACGGTTCCGAACGTAGTCGGATACCTTAAGAAGTTAAAATTGTATTGTAGCTTTATCATCGAAGTATTGTAATTATTGAACCCAATACATTGTTGCTGTAAGGAGGGGGGATGAAAATTATGATTGAATATTGGGTCGCAAATATTGAAAGTTTGAGAGTTCCTGGTTTGGAAAAGAAAAAAATGATGAATCCTCAAAAATTTAGAATAATATTGAAAATTGAAATATTGAAGGCATGAGAAGCACATCTTTATTTCTAGGTTGGTTAGAAAAAATTTTTGAATAAATATTATATCCATTGCTCTTTATTACATAATATACACCCTGCAAAACAGAAGTTATATAACGCTTTTAAAACAAATGAAACTTTCATAATGAAAGAAACGATAAATTACACTGGTGCAAGAAATTAAGAGATTTTTCAGACTTGTTCAATTATCTCTAGAACTAATGGACCGATTTTAATGAAATTTGATATGTACATACATTGATACAATGCAAAACAAAAAACCATTCAACAATAGCAATACATACACATGATCATGCGTAAGACTCGTTGGAGTTTGAAGGTATGAAACAGCGGTTACAGAATAAACAAGAGAAATGGGTTAATTGTGGGTATGGCCCCCTGTTACAGCTATACAGGCCTCGCATCTTGATGTCTTATTTGAAATAAGGCAGTTTATCAGTTCTTATGACAATTAGTCCCATTCGTTCAGCAATTCTGTTTTTATTTCCTGGCTGGTTCTCGGAAAGGGGCAGTGAGAGTCAATTGCCCTCCCTAGAGCGTCCAGATATTCTCTGTTAGGGTTGAGGTCTCCAGACCTCAACCCTAACAGAGCTGGGCTGGCCAATCCATACGGCCAATATCCGCACTCTCTGGAAATTCGTCAATCAGAATCATGTTAATCACACAGTCATCTATGTGGCATCACGTTACCATCTATTAAAATGAACTCGGAGCCACATGCCCCCCTAAAAAAGCAAACATAGGGCTCCAAGACCTCATCCTTACTTCTCGCACCAGTCACAGAGCTTCTTTCAAAGACATGGGAAGGTGTACGGCCATCCAACATGATGCTGGCCCAGACTATTAAACCTCCTGTCGATTTCTCGGACATTAGAGGGTAGGTAGTTTGTCCCTGGTTCTCTCCATATGAACATACGGCGAGAATCGGTAATTAGGCTGAAACGGGACTAATCAGTGAACAGAACGGACACTCTGTGTTCAGCTGTTATTAAAATATCAATTATTTTGGAGTTAATTTTAAAACTATATTAAGGTATCCGACTACGTTCGGACCCATGATTTGGCAATAGTGCATAAATGGATAATGTTCATGATATTTAGTGTCACTTAGATTAGAATACATGTATACAATTGTTTTAAGGACATTTTGACAAAAAAAAAATATTTAAATACAATATTTTGGCAAAAAATGAACTTAGAATAATCTTTTTTCAAAATGTTCTCCTTTTGAGAAAAATGCTTCCATTATAATAATGTTTTGCCTGTATATAGCTCAGGCCTCTCTACAGAGACTCAACTAGTTTTTGAAATATATAACTTAGAAGTGTATTTATCCATATTTTACGACAACAGAGGGGAGCAATTTTAAGAAAAAAACGCCGATAATTATTTCAATTGGTGGTAACTCTGAAAATAATGAGATTTTTTCAAAAATTCTAGTTTAGCCTCTGTAAAGAGGTCTGAGCTATATACAGGCAAAACATTAAAATAATAGAAGCACTTTTCTCCAAAGGAGAACATTTTGAAAAAAGATTATTCTAAGTTAATTTTTTGCCAAAATACTGTACTTAAATAATTTTTTTTTGTCAAAATGTCCTTAAAACAATTTTATACATGTATTCTAATCTAAGTGACACTAAATATCATGAAAATTATCCATTTATGCGCTTTTTTAAAATCACGTTTCCGAACGTAGTCGGATACCTTAAACTCCCTCAAACTCAACTCACAAAAATAGGTTTTATGTATTTCTTACCCTATTTTGTTTTAATTTCTATTTTCTGTCATCGGTTATTCCCAGTCTCCTCTCCTTCCAAATATTCGGTTGCTGTTTTATTGATCTATTTAAGAAAGCCAGTTTATCTGGTCTTAAAAGATATCCTCAAAAAAAAAAGTAAAGAGCCAATAAAAGAGTTGGGCTTAGAGATATAGTGACCAAAATTATATATATTTTTTAAGTATAGCAATTTTACGACAAATCAAACAAGTTGTTGATTCACGTTTGTTTTTCTCTATGACACAGTCAAGATCCCAATCATCTTGAAACAACATAAAATCTTTAAATATTTTCCGCTTGGAAGACCTGCGGGTTAACTAAAAATTAACTTCGCTCATAAAATGGTCGCTACTCCACTGTTATTTGTTATCACTAGCAGCTACAATTAAAAAAAGGAAAAAAGTTACCCCTTAAATGGTACCAGCACGACATAGATAGCAAAATTGATATATGGGATAACTTGATTGATAGAATTTCTCGCTAAATTTTGAATACATTGTTCTAAAATAATTGAATTTACTAGTGCAACGAGCCGCAGGTTGAGTATCGCTGCTTTAGATAAAATCTAGATGATTTGTATGTGTGTAGTCCTGGAGCTTCAACGTTTCTTTCAATAACCAATGCATTCAACTCTATGTCAAGCAGAATTTTAAGGCAAGGCGTACGAGCTACTTTTTAGAATAACTACTTGTTTTTCAACTTATTTTTTTTAAGTGAAACTTTTTTGGGCTCGAGAGTGAATGAGAAAATTACCCAGTTTTGCGTAACAGTGAAAAAGCGAACGGAAGAAGTTTTCCCCCGCCCCCCGAATCATTGCCATGGTAAGGAGAGAGTCAGAGGAGGAAAAGGGTGTGGGAGCGGAGACACCGCATGACTTGTGTCACATCGGTGAAAAAGTTG
>BMAV01001239.1:9943-101215 GCA_019973955.1 Trichonephila inaurata madagascariensis
ATATATATATATGAGAAAAGCAGCTCTCACTCATTCACTCTTCATGAAGTCTCCAATATCTATTAGACTAACACACTTGAAATTTGGTAGGCAGGTTTCTTTTGCTGAGAATAGAGCAGATAAGGATGGGTTTTGTGGAAGTCAACTTCAAAGGAAGGTTTCGGCAACATCATGGGTAATTTTTTTTTGAACTACAGTGAAATACGTTTCACGTGAAAACTCTTAAGACGAAATATCGGCTAACACGAAGTAATACATCGTTCCTGATAAACTACTATGAATTTGTTTGCATTTTTTTCTCTTACCACGAAATGAAAATAGCTTAACACGAAAAGGTTTCCTTTCTGGGAATGAACTAAATACGGAAAACACCAGCCGCAAAAAGCAAATTTTCAATTCTTTCCCATTATTTATTTATTTTTTTATAATTCATATGCAAAACTGACTTCAAAAATATATAGAAAGCAATTTAACATAAATAATTTTTTGAAGATCCGAAGTATTTTTTGATAATAATCCAGACGATTGTTTTAAGGTATCTTTCTCAATTCAAAGTATCTTAAAACGTGTTAATGATTACAAACTTTCTTAAAAACAGATTTTTTTTTTGAATTCAGAAATATAACTGATAAAGTCAAAGTTAAGAATTCTAAAGATTTTAAAGATTAATTAGAATTCATTTTGAATTATAGAAGAATATTGATGAATAATAAAAAACTTTATCTGAAAATTTGGCAGATAATAATGTAAATTAGGTAAGTATTTACAATATATAAAACGATTAAAATCATTATTATTTTTTTCCAGGAGGCAACTGAAGGTTCCTTTAAAAATACTTTTATACTATTTAATAACATAATTCTTCAGAGCGCTTAGCTTTATAAAATAGTTAGCTTCAAAAACTCTGATAATTTAAGCGTATAGTCTGTTTTCATTCGCGTTGCTTAAATATTTGATAAATGAGTTTTCTAATTTAAATTTAAAAATTATTTACCAGTTTTCCTCAACGAGTAAATAAATAAATGTAGAAAAAAATATTACATCGTAAGTTAAGTCATAAAAATCAAACAAATACGCTGAAACCTAAAATTAGAAATTTAGTCATACTTGTTTAAAACCAACAATCAACAAAAATACAGATTGTTTGAAATAACTTTGAACGACCGAGAAGCTTGTAGTATAATGATTCAACTCAATGTATTGATAGAATTTTATTTAATTGATATCAGTAATAACAAGTAATATAAAAAAAATTAAGTCAATTCCTATTTAGGTCAACAAAGAAGAAATTTATTTTAGTTGCTTTTTATTAAATAGTTACAATTAATATAAATATGTATATATATATGACGAAATCACAGTATTAAATGATAAAATAGAAAGCGATTTGCATTACAATTTTCCATTTTCCTTTCTGTATATGGTGTTGGACAACTTTTTTTGTTTGTTACTATTTATTCATTAATTAATTTAAATTATTCTAATAAAATAGTTTATAGTAAAAAAAGATCTCACATTCTTTGAAATTAGGCCATCCCAGGTGGGATTCGAACCCACGATCTTTAAATAAGAAGTTCGACTTGCTATCCATTGCGTTACAGGGACACAACGAACGATTTTCATTTCTATATATGCTGTTACGATATGTATATTACTATTATTGTTCCAATTTATTCATTTTATGATTTAATTAATGAATTAATATTTGAAATAACTGTGTTAACATCAAGTGTCATCAAGTACAAGTCTAAGAAAATGTACTTGAACTGAGTGGATGAATAAAAAGTATTTTATTAACGATTGAAATTTAAACAGGACATATAAATAAATAAATATAGGGGAAGAGTGAACTAATAGAAGGAATTGAAAAATTAAAACCAATGAAATAATATCAACACTTAAAAAAAAAGAATTTTTAGCTATAAGAACGATGATTTATTATGATCATGTATCCCATTATGATTTTTATAATCAATTCCATTATAAAAAAAATCATACGGAGATAAATTAACCAGTACATATGATATCATCAGTATCAATATATTAGCCGATACATATGGTTTCAAATGACCTTCAGACAAAGAATGGTCATAAAATCTCCTTGAAAACTGTGTTTATAATTTTCAAAAATAATCAACGGTCAAAGAGAAGTAAAAGAGGCAAAATCAACAAGATGACGGAGAATATACGTATATTTGAGCTATAAAAAGCTATGAAATTAAAATGTTGAAGAAATTAACTTTGTAATCGTGCAAAAAAATTGCAAATGAAGAAAACAGAATTAAAAAACAATCATAAAACGCTACAAAGAAGTTCAGAAAAAAGGTAACTTTACAATAAAACAAAATAAAGAGGTAGCTCAAAAAGAAATTCCACTCCTAGTTAGCTTACGGCAAAAAAGTACAGAGAAAGACTTGAGGCAGAATAGGGAAAAAAACTATTCATCACTATCAGAAAAAATTAATCATTCTAAAAGTTCGAAAGTCGAATTCGAAGAATCGGAAAAGGCCGAACAAACTGAGTAGAAAATGATATGGTTCAACACAGAGTAGTCATGCATTCCTTAAAAATGAAAATATTACGATTTTAAATGAACTGAAACCTTTTCTCTATAGAATATTTACAGTTTTCTGGAAAAACGAGGAATGAAAATGCACTGGAGGGAGAATGTAAAATAAAAAATCAAATAGAAAGAAATTATAAGAAATAAATAGTATAAATTAAAAAAAAATAGATTATATATATATATATATACTCAAATACGTATTGTTTATATTTAAAAATGTCCTATTTCAAAATTCTTATTTTCACACACACACACAAATTACTACTTCCATAGATTATGTTACAACCAATTTAAAAATGTGAAGTTTGTAAGAGCTCAAAAAAGAATCCTGAGTAATAATAATGGGAATTTTTTAATTATTTACTGTTAGCTATCAAATTAAAATTTATAGTACAAATAACATAAGATAAAGTGAAAAGAATAAAATAAGACGACCGTTCAATAAGATGGACTACGAAAAAATCAATGTTTTTGTATAGCCAACATAATTGGCATTAATTGTTGTCATTTTTGGCACTGAAAGAAAAAAAGTCCAGGATGTATTTTGGGATTATATGTTCTACACAACAACGCTGTTTCCTTCAACAATTAGCAAACGTTTATCTGGCATAGAAGTAGGTGAAATAAGTTGGGTCAGCCGTTTGACAATCATTGATTACAGGATGGGTGACAAATGAGGCGTAAGATTGGGCCAAGGCAGCTGTGAATCATAACGATCAATCAAGATTTGTCGAACACTGTGTGCCATGTGTGGTCTCACACTGTCTAGTTGAAACTTGGCAGTAGTAAAGTCTCGAAGGTAAAGAATGATAACCGGCTTCAAAACTTCAGACAAGAAGCTGTGACTTTTAACAGCACCGGGTATTCTAGGGTGTTAACTCCAAAGCACCTCAAACATAACACTAACAAGGGGAGGGCACTACTAAGGAAATTCATTTGGGGATGAGACTTTGTGTAATAGTAGTACTTCTATAGGGTGTTCAACCCTCAATGTAATTGCGCCGAATGGCCAGTCAATTCGGAGAAAATAGCCTTCGAACTTAGCTAGCATACTTAGCTTATATACAAATTATTTTTCTCCCGTTTCAGAGTCGCCGTGGGGTAATCAGCAGCACATCGGATTACCACGCAGTAGGTCAGAATTCGAGTCGCGCGATCGGCCAACTAGCTGTTTTTATTTCTTTTTCTCCAATTTATTTTATTATTTATTTTTATAATCAAATAAATTTATTTTTTTAAAAAAAGCTCATTAATTATTAAATGATATTCTATATAATTATAGTAACTATTTTATTTATTTTAAAATACAAAACCACTAATATTTAAGATAATAATACTTATAAATAAGGAGTAAAAATAAAAATAAATTAAATAATAATAAATAAAGTTAAATAAATATAAGCACAAAAAGTTAACTTTGTCTTATATAATTTTTTTTTATTACATACAAGAACCTAAATGATAATTATCATAAAAACATTCAAAATGATTTTTTGACATGTAGCACAGTTAATAAAAGAAGAATTATCACAAGAACAACGTTTTTTTAAGAAATTCATTTGGAAAACAGACATATCATTTAAATTTAAGAAAATTTCTCTACCTTCAGAAAGTTTTGCCGCGTACCAAGCATATCGGATCATTTTTTTCTATCCGTAGAATATCTATCGAAACACTACGGACTCACTTAAAAATCCAGAAATAAACTAACAATGTTATATTGTAAAAACATGGGTAAAACTGACAAAAAATTTTAAGCAATAGTGTAGAAACCAAAATAATCCGTTATTCTACTCATTTCTCATTTTATTGGAGCATTCTTTGTTTTTAAAAGAATTCTTTGTTCTTGAAAGAATAACACCTCTTTAAAAAATAGCTGCCTTTCTCTTGATCAAAGCCAGTTTGTTAAAAACTGAAGTAAAATTTTATGGTCATTTAAGCAAATTTTAAAAATGTTTGAAAATGTTAAAATGTTGTGTTTTTAAATAATTTTAAAAACACAATTAAATAGATTTAATGACAGAAGTAATTGTAGTTACCATACATTAGTTGTTTTTGTATTGCAAAAAAAGTAACCATAATTATATAGAATATCATTTAATAATCAATGATCCTTTCTTAAAAAATAAATTTATTTAATTCTAAAAATAAATAAAAAAATAAATTGGAGAAAAAGAAGTAAAACCAGCAAGTTGGCCTAACGTGTAACTCGAGCCCTGACCTGTTGAGTGTTAATCTGATGTGCTGCCTATTACACCACGGCAACGTTGAAGCGGGAGAAAAATAATTTGTATATAAGCTAAGTATGAATTTCGAAGGCTGTTTCCTCCGAATTGACTGGCCATTCGGCAGAATTACATTGAGGGTTGAACACCCTATAGAAGTACTACTATTACACAGTCTCGTCCCCAAATGAATTTCCTTAGTCGTGCAATCAATCCCCTTGTAAGATAGAAACTTACATTGATGCATAATGCAAGTGCTACGCAATCTTCTACCAGACGGCCGTCTGACTTGGGTACGACCATTGTGGTATTTAAGGCCGAATCGCAATTCTTCTGTAAAGATAGTATCGTGGCATTTCAACTTTGGCGTTTAATGCACCCCTAAAATCGTATAAACTTGGGGTATATGTCAGAGGTAATCGCCACAATGGATGCCTTGTTGAAGTTCCTGTTTGGAACATTGTATCCTCTAAAATGCCTGGAAGAAACTGAAAATAATACATGCTTGTATAAAACGTTTCTTCTTACCCAGGTCATAATCTCTGGGATAGATATTTTGGTTTTCAATTAGCGACATGAGTGTATCTTTGCCTTTGTTGTTCTTTTTGTAACACGTTTAACACCCGCAACATGAGAGCTATTTACTTTCATCGCACATGATAGCACAAGTTAGGAATTAGGTTAACAGGTTTAAAAGTTAAATAAACTTTTTCGAATTGTATCCAATTATTGTAAGTCCATTTGATTAAATATTTTTTTCATTATTATTAGATTACACAAAATAAGTTGAGAACATGCAAATGAAGCTTCCGTGCTCTGGAGCGATAATCGAGTAAATTGCTTCCATATTTTCATCACCTTCGGACGATGTTGAATGCCACGGGTTGGCACAAATTGTTATGTGAGGATTCCTAACTTTAGCGCTTAGATTTTCGTAGCGGTAATTTGGTCGTGGTAGCCAAGTTGTTATGGTCACGAACTCGTGTCCGGTGTGTCATGGATTTGAGCCCTATAGCTATTTGATCAACCTTGTTGAAGGGTTGATGCACATTAAATCTGACGGGGCTTAGATTTCCCGTCTGCGTGAAGTGGTAGTTTGGATAGAGGGTGCCAGCTGAGGTGTCATCCTTGACATTTGACTAAGATTCAGTTTCTCGAGAATCCCTTGTTTTGCTTTTTTGCGTGAAGTTAATAAAACACTCATTCGAGTGACAAGGCTAGTTCATTCCATTCAGTTCATTCGTCTTTGATGTAAACTCTGATTCCATGTTCCTATAAATGCAGCTTGATTTTATCCAACACAAGCACCGATAATTCAAATATTTTTCCTCCTTATTGTTCGAAAATTATTTCTAATAGTAGTCATATAGTTTTATTTCTAATTAAGAAATCAGTTGAAATTTATTATAAAAGTTATAATGGGATAATTTAAAACTAGTAAGTATTTTCCAAAATTTATTAAAAAATAAAAAAAAAACGACTTGTGCAAATACGTAAAAAAATATATTTCCTTGAACATATTTAAGATTTCTACTCACGTCATTTTCCATGAAAAAATTAATAAAAAAATCCTTCACAAAGTGTCCAGTCAAAAATTCAAAATCTCTCAGTCAAAGGATATTCTCTATGCTTAATTTGATAATATCTTCACGTTTGAATAATTTCTAGGCAGGGTTCAAAAAGGTGTAAAATTAAATTATTTGATTCGGGGAAATATATAAAGGATTAAATATTGTTGTCTTAAAAACAAAATAGGAGTCATTAACAAAATTTTAATAACTTTTAAGAAAAAGAGAAAAATAGGTTGCCTTTTTAGTGCAAGCAAATATTTTATAAAAATATGTGCAAAACGTTCATGGATACAATGTAAAAACATTGATAAAATTTATCGTAAAACTTCTTGGCATGTTAAAACCTTTTTCAGATTAGCAATCCATATTGTTTTACTTAATCTAATCAGTACATTAGCTTTTTTTACATCTAACACTTCCGTGTTTTTTCTTCAAAATTTAAGAAAAATTAACTTGTAATCAATGGAAATTTACTCTTTTTTGAACATAACGTTTGTATAATATAAAAAAATTTCGTGTTTTACAGAAATATCTCATTTTTAGAAATTAATCTTGATTATGTAATCTGAATGGATCTCAGAAAAAGAAAAACACGTGCCTGGATATATATATATGTATGTATGTATGTATGTATATTCACATCATAAATTTAAAATTCTCATAGTTTAAAAATGAAACTACATTAATCTTATTTTGGTAACCTATACAAACAAATTAAAGGACAATTTCAAGAAGAACACCCTAGCAGTAGTTTGAATTATCTGTATATAAATTATTATGAAAAAAATTATATTATTAATAATGCCTTATATAACATAACCTTTTATATATATATATATATATATGACGAAAAATATACATGTGTCAATTATTCTTTCCCTTTGAATTAATTTTTAGTGCATCAAAACTCTCTCATTATCCAGAATTTTTATTTATAAATATAAAACCTATCAACCATAATTATATTCACTTCAAAGGTTAAATTTTTGAATATTGGAAAAAATAGAACCACAACTGCATTTAAAAATCTAACTCTCATTTAATTGGAAATTACAAAACATTTGTTGACGAAAACTATCATCTTAAGGTTGGTTTGCATTTTTAATTTCACCACTAACAACTTTTTCACCTCTTTGATTTCTTGAAAAGCAAATGTGGAATATATCTTTTTCAACCTTTTATAAAAATATATACATAAGCTATAAGTCACATAAAATTGTTTGCTTTTTTCAAATTACGATTAATTGATAAATATGTGATTTTTCTTCTTTTTTTACTCTTTTGTAGTTAGAAGTATTTATTTTACGTAATTTCATTGTTAGCAAATTTACAAGAATCTAGGCCGCACTATTTTTCCAGTGCTAATGCTGCTGAAAATTGGATGCGGCCTAGAATCGAAGGAAAAACATTTTTTGAATGGGGAAATTGAATTTACAAAAGGAAAAATGCAACCGTCCACTTTGGACATTTGCATAAAGGACTTAACCCATTCCGCAGTTTATTTCCAGTATTTAGTCTATCCTAAGCATTGTTGTCTGCTCTTATTTTGGAAATAGTTTTGTGTACACGCTTTCTTTTCATCACCTAAACATCAAAGATATCGGTAATAGCATCAAGACGAGTTCACTATTACGTAAGTATGGAAAGGATGGCAATTTTGACTGCATTTTAAATTTATGAAATATCGGATATTTTTGAGCCTTTTACACAATCTTTTTTAATTTTTTTTCAGAAACGTGTAGAGAACTAAGGATGCGGCTTAGAATCGATGGCGACTTAGATTCTTGTAAATACGGTATTTACAGTTAAGTATTTCTAACTGATTAAAAAAAATCCTAATGTTTTAAAAATAAACAATACATTTAAATAAAACTAACATGTCACTGTACAACACTGATTATGAAATTGATATTTTTGTGGATGTTGTAATACTTATCGCACTTTTTGAGACTTCTCTTGAAGTACATTAATATTACTTTGTAACAAATAAATGAAAAATTATTATATGGTAATTTCTTTGATTCCTTTCTTGCAGTCACTGAACCATCAAAAAGAGCTAAAATATACTGAACACTTATTTACTTTCAATACAAAAAAGTGTTACTTATTAAGCAGTGAAAGATTAGTTTGGAAGTTATTCCCGTTTATTTATAATTTAGTTCAGTTTGTTTTTTTGATAGAAAAGCAAGTCATGCCTTGAAATTTAAGATGAAATGATAACAGTCATGTATTTGATAGTTTGTTTTTAAACTTTGACTTACAGTAACCTTTTATGAATAATGTCGACTTCAACAAAGGATCAATCTTCAGTTAAGTTATTTTCACTCAATATCCTTAAGAATTAAAAGTGTATTATTTATGAGTATTACATGGAGTTAACAAACAATGCATGGAGTGTGCATTAACAAACAAATGATTTCTATTCAGCGTGATAATACTATTCTTTGAAATCAGATTATCTAATTTTTTTTTTATCTCAGAACATCAATGTTAGGTGCTTGTGCTTTTTTTGTTATAAAATGAATAACTGAAAAAAAAGAGAAGTAACTGTATGGTTTCAAGTCATTTACTAGTCAGTACATAAATGTAAATACATGTTCTTATGTATTTAAATACGTATGATGAATTCAAATTCACCCTTATTTTAAGTACTTTTACAAGTATCCATTCACTGTGCAATAAACTGATATTCTTACATGTATGCAATATTAAAACATTTATTTCTTTCTCATTTCCTCTCTAAATATGCATTTTCAAAGTTTTGGATGTAATTAATAAGAAATATAAATCAGAATTTTTTTTAATGTAATTTAAGTGATCTTTTAATATTTATTTATTTTTTATTAAATCGGAAAAAATAATTGCATAGCATACAAAATTTAATTAGTCAATTAAATTAATCGAAACACAAATAGTTTCAATTCTAGAGATTAGTATTACTAACATACATTACAATGAAATAGATAACTGCATAGAAATTTTTGAATAAATTTCAAAAAATTCTCTCTTTTTCGCTAAGTGATATACATACACACATATATACATTTATATCCAATCTCACTACATATATAGCAAGCTTATCGCTGAGAAACACATAATAAATAGCATCTGAGATTGCTTCTTCCGTTAGATTCTTAATTTCCTCTTTTTATGACGTCGACGTGACATCATTTCCGTTTAATTATGTAGCGAGAAGCAAGAAATCTTTTGGCACCTACAGTGATGATGACATGAAGACGCAGTAATACCACATAATCCATCAATTACTTTTGCTGGAAAGTAGTGACTAATTCCTAACAAAAATAAATAAGACATTATTTGCTCACGATCATCTTCTGTGCTCTTGTTGTCACTTTTACAAGTAACTATTCATTGCTTTATACAAAAAGTTCGTACAACTGATTACAAGTTTTTGTAATTGAGAATCACATGATGTAAATGTAACTTTCAAGTAAAATATAATTAAAATTTCAGAATGGTAGTATAGTAATAAAAATAAAATATCTGAACTTCTATTTTTGCATTTGAAGTACATGTATATACATATAAATTTTTATACAGGTACCAAGTAAGATATTTTTAACATTTTGGAATGATTTCATGCTAGTTGTGTGTGAAATGACGAATGTAGTATTATACCTTTTAATTTTTGTTTGTATTATTCCTTTTTATTCATGAAAGATAAATAAAGATCATTTTTAAAAGATTGTTTTCAAGGGTTTTTTTTGCGAATAATTTACAAAAACTGTCATCCTTAAACTTGTTTCTTATTCCACAAGCTATATGAGGGGAAAAAAGATTAAGACAAGTGATTTAACTGACTGCATAAGATTTATAGTGGATGGAATACCAATCAGGAAAAAAAATTATTTGAAATGAGCTTCAAAATCGTGACTAGAATCTCTTAATTGAGCACCCTCTGTAACAATGCGATTCATTTGAAAGTTTGAGAAATTCCTTTTTGGCCTGTGTTTGATTATTCCTTCAGACTTTTTCGTTAACACTAAAGTTTAAACATAGTACTTCTCAAAGCATATTCTGTGACATAAATACATTCGGTTACCTTTATCACATATTATATTATATTACTGATCCGAGGTTCCTACAGATCATGGGATTACAACCAGAGTAAATGACTCAACTAAAATTAAAGTCTGATCGTATAGTGGTAACACAATTTTATTTAGAATAACGGCATACTGAAACTTACATTCTAAAACAAAGTAAAAACGGTACTTATCTGAGTGAGGGGTGGGCGGAGTGGGAGACCTAAGAGGGCGGAGTGGTGCTGGCAAGTAATCTAAGGAAAAGAGAAAAAAAGCCCCGAGAAATAGCGTGCAAGTGCTTTTAAAGCTGACCGCATTACTTCCGAAACAATCCGCTGCGAATTTATTACTGTTCCAATCCAACACTCTGATTTGCCCAACGGCTACTCACAGTCCGCGTAAGAATACAACCTTGTCCACCAGAGAGTGCAATGAACTGGGAACGCCCTCACATTCTTTAACTAATCCCTGTTTCCTGTAAACAGGGCAGATGCAAAATTAAAATTGTATCTCAAGGACCAGAACTCACGGCCTCCCATCAATTACCGGCAAAGTATGAAATGCTGCCATTCTATAGAATGCCGGACGTTTTTAGGCAAAGTATGAAATATCAGATTTCTTACACACTTTGCCTAGGCATTGTATATAATGTCTAGGCATTCTATATAATGACCAAAGCTAGTTAGGCAAAGTATGAAAAAAGGTTATGATAATGCTATTATATATCAATGATGTACATTCCTAAAAATACAAATGTTATTCTGACAAAATAATGAGAGTACCATTAAAAAAATTATTCAAAACACGTAAAGAAAAATAAAAGCTGTACCAAAAACAAAATTTGTCTTTCTTATTAAGGAAAACAAAACTTTCATACAAAAAATAAGAAATAAAAATTAACCTACTTGTTGCAACATGGTAGGCTTGAATGACATTTTGAATTACATTTCATTGCATTTTTTACGTAAAGAAAATTCTTATGTTGGTACTTTGTTTTACACATACGTTTGACGAATCCTTGGCCGCTTCCATTGGACTGAGCAATTGAAACTGACAGGAGAGGAATTTTGTGGTCAGGGATATCTTTAATTCTATGCAAGCTTCTTAGGACATAAAGTAAATTGTGATTTCGTATATACTGGTTTTCAAATTCCTTCAGAAATTCCAAGTACATAGAAACCATCCTATTCCCCTCATTACAAGTTCAGCACAGGAAAAAACCAACTTTTTGTTGAAATAGTATAAGTAAAATTGAGTATTTTGACACTCCCTACAAACCGCAACGTGCAACTGACAAATTCCGAGCTTCAGGAACGCGTTAAAAGTCTCGTGTCTTGCTACGCAATATTCGAAACGAATGGGAGATGTACTTCATACTTTGCCGGTTTCTCAATAGGCATTCTACAGAATTCTTAGGCAATGTGAGAAATATGAATCATTTCATACATATTGCCGGCTAGTTTTAGGCCTTCAATACAATGCCTAGGCATTCTATAGAATGCCGGATTTCATAATTTGCCGAAAACATTATACACCGTATTTATTCGAAACAAAGGCTCCATCGATTCTAAGTCATACCCCTAATTTTTAAACACGTTTTTGTACAATTTTTTTTAAAAAAATTTGTTGGAAAAGGTTTATCAATTTCCGATGCTAATGAAATTATAAAAATTAAATTGAGAACTAATAAGAAGTGAAGAATTATAATTTATTTTACCAGTATTAAAACCTTTTAAATACATTCATGGATCTGTAATTAATCTAACCACCAGTGTATCATGTTTAACTTCCCTCACCCAACGAATTTTTCCGCCTTCGATTCTAATCTGCATCCGATTTTCAGTAGCATTAACGTTGGAAAAAAAAGTGTGACTTAGATTCAAATAAATACGATATATATATATATATATATATATATGGTATTTTCAATAAAATATGAACACTCGTAAGTTCTTATATAACTGCATTCTTTTTTTTCTCTAAAGCTTATTTAATCAATGCATATTATAATGAGTTATCCATTTAATATGATATTTATTACAGTAAAATGTATATTTCAATTATATAATTTGTTAAGTGCAATTGTAAAGAAAGAACAGATAAAAGCTGCAAATGACATGGTAACATCCTGATATGTAATAAAAATTATATAAAAATTTGTATTTAATGTTTTGGCTTTTAAATCAAAGAATGCGTGCTGAACACAATTTATTTTGAAGAGATCAAATCTGGAGTAAAAAAAACTACATATTCTCCTTTAATGAGAACTAAAGATTTTTGCCAGATAGTTATTATATTTTTACTTTCTCATTTTGACGTTCGTAAAACATTCTGTCCCTCGTGGCTAAGTTTTGATGGGATTCAGTGAAAATTAATTGCATTTTTCTGTCAGAAGTTAAAAGGAATTCCCTAAAACAGTGCTTCTCAAACTTTAAATACTGGCGCCCCCTTTTCAATCACAATTTTTATCGTGCCCCCCTTATACATTAATAATATACTGAATGCAATAATAATGTACTTTGACGCTAAAGCTACAATAAGCGATCTTTTAATTATAAACCATACAAATTAATAACATAAGTATTAAATTTTGTATACGTTACTTTTAAGCAAAAAAAAATTAAGTAATAGGATAATTATTATGTTATTTTTCCTTTCTCTAGTTTTTAAATTGAACATATTGCAAAATGCGGTGGCTGTTTCGAATACAAAATATAGATATCAGATAAATATAGAAAAAGAACTCAGAGAGTCAATTTCTAATCATAAGCATTTCTTATAAAAATTTAGCTTTGCAAGACAAGCCTAATTCTTAATTTAGTTTTAATTAATTAGTTATAAAATACTCTGTGCAGCACACACACACTGATACATTAAAAGTATACCGGCTGAAGTGCCCGCTCTTTGCACGAGTTCATTTATAAGAAAATAAAACATTGATATAATAGCTGAATTGTAAGGAGAGTAAAGCCAAGTGCACGACAATGTTTACAAAAATGTAAAATGATTTTTTTAAATGATTGCTCAAATTATAATTAGTTTTAAGTGAAGTGTAATTTTAAGAATCACAGAATTAGCATTTATAATTGACGTTATAAGTAATGAACAATAATATAAAATTCCGATGAAGAATAATTGTATACTTTTAGTATTTAAAGCGAAAAGACTCTTACCCGGGAGCAGGCGCGCACTCGATACGGTCGAGCAGGGTTATTGAGTCACCCCAATACTTTTTTTTATATATATAATTATTTTATTGTACACGATACAAATCGTGATTCCAGTGAATAATTTAATTAAGAGAAAGTAAACTTACCTACTTTCAAGGACTTTTCAATTTTTCTTTGGTAACAAATAAACAGTTTTGCTAGAATTAACTATTTCGTGATCTTTGTGTCCCACACGACCACTTCATTGTAAAAAGTGTACTCATTATGTATGTTGCTGCTAAAAAACTTTTTTCGTTATGGTTTATATGTTCGAGAATACTCATAAAAATAAGTCTTGGCCAAGTAATCCTTCAAAGTGCTCTCCGTGATTTTCCAAATATCATAAAACTCTTTTGCATGGAAAAGAGCACAACAGAGAGAAATACATTACTTACAACTTCCTTGAATGAGAAACAAACACATAAGAGAGGGGTCATAATTAACCGTACCAATAACTTAGAAGGTCAAACAGATTATCAGCAAAAACAGATTACAGCTATAATGTGCAGTATTTCAAAAATAATCACAGTGATGAATTTTTTATGTTCCTAAATTTTTTCGATTCTGGGTCTGGGATTTGTTTTTTCTCTGAAAGAGTAGTATGTTAGATTTAAAAAGAAAACTTAATAAAAAATCTCTCATCATGGGATTATAGCAAATCAAATAAAAGATTTTTTTATTTGGTTATAGGATCAAAGATAGCTAATTAGGTATTGAAAAAGTTTTTATTTTTGAGAGAGAGATGACTTAATATCGCTATAAATTATATCAGAGTAAAAGTGCATTTTTATTATGTCTGAAAGTATTTTGTTTTAATTCATTCCAGAGAGTAAATTATTTTTTAAATCTTTTATTTTCGATATGCTCGCGCCCCCCTCGTAAGGTTATCGCGCCCCCCAGGGGGGCGCGCCCCACAGTTTGAGAAACACTGCCCTAAAAGGTTATTCCGATTTTAACCTTATTTTTAAGTTAGGATGTTTTCTGTAGCTCTGTGCAGGAATTGAAATCGGAATAGCTGCTTATCATAAGTCACTTTTGAAATATGTATAATTAAATTTTGTTTATGGCTCAGGATTTAAAGTTTTGTACTAGAAATATTACAACGCATAATTTCAATGAAAAATTGAAGATTAAGAAGAATCCTTCATTACACATATTTTTTGCAAAATAAAATAAACTCGCCATATTTTACAAAAAAAATTTGGTTACAGAATTTTTAATTAAAACAGGAAATCAAAATTAAAAGGAGCTTGTTTTGAATAATGTGATACATGTTATATATATATAAGTATATAATATATCGTTTATCTTGCAATTTCGATTTTTTTTTCAGTTTTGATTATTGATTTGTTTGTCTCTCTTTAGTAGAGAATTTTGACTATATTTTTTGAAGAGGTTAAAGAAAATAACTAATTTTATCCGATAAAAAATATTTTTTGAGAAAAGTTATACAAAAATACATTTAAATATGCGCATTAAATGTAAATTGAAATGCATAAATTTCAAAAATTAATTGCTCTGAAATGAATGCTATTTCACTTGGATCTGCACTGATAAAAATAATCTCTCTCTGTACAAAAAGGTTTTTTATGATGCTGTAATGAATTTATTTATACATAAGGTATAATTAGTGTAAATGGGTCATAAAAAGTTAAATTTAGAACTACATAATACATGCAAATTACTGTTTTACAATTTGAGCAATGAGTATGCACAGTTATATAATTTTGTATAATGAGGATTGGTTCCCCTTTAAGAAGACAGAGAGAAACCGTCTTTAGTAATTTTTTAAAAAGAGTGGAATCTGTGAAGACATAGAGAAGAAAATTATTTAAAATAGAAAAAAAAATTAACATTTATATACATTAAATAATGCATTTTAAAAGAACAGTTTTGATAAGTACATAGTGTGCGAAATCATAGAATGAGAATTGAAACTCAACAGTGCATATATATATATATATATATGTTTGCATAACATGAAATGATACTTTAAGGATTTAATTTTGCAGCATAATATTTCAATAATAGAAATGCGATTAAGATCTGTTCATTTTTTAAAAAAATCTTATTCCTACAGAATGATAATAAAATCTATATTTCTTCCGTTCAACTTAATACGGCAAAATAATATATTTTTAATCAAACTTTTTGGTTTCTAGTTTTAATTAATTAACATCATATCAACATTATTATTTTTCGAAGCAAATTTTAATTTAAATTTAATCTTCTTATGCCATACAAATATTCCTAACCTCAATTTTCCCCCTAATTTAATACGTACTCGAAACATTTAACTTACTTCAATTAACATACATTTTCCGAATGTAATTCTAAAACAATGAGAGAGATTTTTAAATCATTTAAAACGGTTTTATTCATAAATATCTTTTGTTTCACTTTCCCTCAAACACGCACTCAGCTACTATTCAAATTAAAAGAATTATTAATACGAAAATTATTGCATTTTTATGTTATACAAAATTATTAACAAAATTTCTCTTATTACTTTAATATTGAACATTTAACTGGATATTGCATTGCGTGTGATGTTCAGCATTTATTTGACTATTTATGACCCATAAACTATTTCAGAAATTAATGGTATTGTCTTATTTTCTTATTTAAATATTTTTTAAATATTTAAAATCATATTGTTAAGTTAAAATTAACCCTCTATCGAAATAAGAAAATTTTCTTAAAAAAATAATAAAAAACACTAATAATGCCCTTATGCCTAAATTATTTCCATAAAATAATTTTAAAAGAACACAGCGTTGTTGGGAATATTTTTGTACAATCCAAAGCATTTTTTAAGTATGATTTATGAAAAATTGAAATAATTTTCAAATAATAAGACTAATAAAATACGTTATGATGAATCATTACAAATAAATCACGTTCCATTTTATTTCAGAGAATAGACAGTGATTTTCGAAAAAAAATGTGGTTGAAATTAATTATATATTTAATTAAAATGCTTAAATAATCTTTTAATAATAATTCTCGAAAAATTTCGTCCATCTCCACTCCGGATTTTATAACACTTTATTACACATAACAGAGTTTATTCACAGACAGTAAATACATTTAGAACATTTGAATCGACATTGGAATCATTATTTTAAAAAATAAAACCCCCATTAAAGTATCATTATCAAAGTCAGTCTTTTCTTTTTCTAAAATTATGTTAGCATTTTCCATTTACTATCTCAAAACATATGTATTTCAGAATTAAATTAAATTAAATAAAAAAAAAGCAAAATTTGAAATTGTTCTGACACAAAAGCTAAAGCAATTTTTTCATTATTTTTATAATGAACTGTTATTATATAACGCTTGTATAAATTTTTAATACCTTTAATTTATATTTATATTTTAATATCTAAGTACATCTAAAACAAACATTGTCAATAGACTTACTGAAACTACTTATCAAACATGCTTACATAACAAGTTTTACGTTACTAAAATATTACAAGAAAATTAAAGAAAAGTATTCAAATGTAAACATTTTATCACTATCATCAAAGAATTGACACGAATGGAATAATAAATTTCTATATTACATTATAAAAAGCAAATATATAACTACTAAAAGACATAAATATGAAAATGTACTTACAACTGTGTCTCACTAAAACAACTTTTCCATCGAATCCTCTTCAGAAGCCATGTGGAGCTCGGCTGTCGTCAACACAACTGCTCCAGCGGAGTTTACTTGATGCCCTCCTGTCAAGATCAGGCTGTACTGCGCTTTGCATCATGGGTAAGTAGCTTAACCCTTTGAGGGGTCATCTAAAAACTTCGTCTCTGGTTGAGACTTTTTTAACGAAGCGCTGTACTATTTGATGACTTAATTTGCCAATTTATTTTAAATTAATACATAAATACATAAAAAATATGTCAATTTGTCCTCGAATTGTTGCTTGTGAAAATTTAAAACACACACACACCGAATAAAATTTTCAACAGCGTCCTTCTATGCTATCATTTAATTAATACTTCCATTTTGTTAAATACGAATAGCAACAAAATACTTTAACACGAATGATTCAAATTTATATGTTCACCACAAATTCTGTAAATATGGTATTGGTATAATTTCCATGTTTCTTTTATATTACCATTGTACAATGCATTATTTGAAACAGACCTTAAGATTTTCAATCTTTATCAGATGGTGAGGATGATGTCCAAGGTAATACCACATTCTTGAAACTTCCACGTTTTTCCTTCAATGAGAGAATTTCGAAGCCCAAAATAGTTTAATGTATAGAGTACTTCAAATATTTCACAAGATTTTCTTCGGGGCAATCATGATTCGAATCCACGATTCACTTAAAATGGCGCTCTCCAATTTCCATCTAGTTAGAATGGTTTATTTTTAATAACATGGTTTCGAGTAATGAATTGTGAATAATTATATTTAATGCTTAAACATTCAGAAACCTACTAAATGTTTCAAAAACAGGTAGATTTAGAATGAAATTCTTACTAATATTATAAATATATCAAAATTTAAGCAAAACTTCATTGCTAAAAATATATTCTTAATAATATGTCAACTATTTGATTAAATCATTGTAAGTATTCATTTTTAATATGAAATAAATATGATCATAAAATGTTCACAATATAACATAAACATAATTATAATGTTCAAAATTCATCTTCATCTTGTTTATAAGCATTAATCGGTTATTTAATTTTTTAAATTAGGCAAACAAAAAAATTCACTTGTTAAGAGTTGATCTATTTTTAGACAAAATTAAAGCTTTTTCATATTATGAATGTATTTTGAAAAATTCCTTTGAATAAAATAACTTTGAGAGATTATTAAGTGTTATTATGTATTTTTTAGTTACTATATAAATGTGAACATGCAATTTTAAAATTAACTTTTAACTGACCTCATAATTTCCCAAATACAAATTTGTTGAAAGCTTACAATATACAGTTTATAAGGGAAAGTTTGACGAAGTGCATTTCAAGTCATGATTTATTTATATAAATTCTATTTTTCTTAATTTTATATTTTAAATGATATAAATTCAAAGTTTAAATATAGCTCCTTTTCTAAGAATGTATACAAAATTATTTGCACTCCGTTGAGCAATTATTCTTTCGAAAAAATGTTAACCATGCGAAAAATCCAAAGAATAAATTAAAAGAATCGGGGCATATCACTGAATGAATTTAACATCTTATTTTATTTAAACAAACTCCCATTCCAACTTTTTTACAATTATGCACATTTTAAAAAATGGAAATAATAGTACGGCCAAAACTTTAATTATCTGGGCTATTTTTTCTTCTAAAAAAGCAATTAATATCTAGAATTTTTATATTTTTTATTAATATGCAATAAAAAAATCATTTAATGTTTGTGTTCCATATCATTTTAAAACGTAAAATGCAAAATTTTTTCTGCAAAAACCACCTCTTTTATTAATTAGTGATGTTCTAATTTATAACTGAAGAGAGATAAAAAATGATTTTGATCTATACAAAGATTTCTGCTTTGAATAACTTCAATCCATTGGTAACGTCAAGATTTTGGACGACAAACTTTTAATCACAATCAAATTATGAGAGAATATCTTACTATAATTGTCACACTATGCCCCACTACATAATATTTGTAAGACTCAGTTTGGTATTTACGTATTACACCATCGAGCAATTTTTTTTCAAATTGAAACACATCACCAAATGCTGTGATGTGCATCTAACTGTGGAAAGACCGATCCCGCATATGTTTGAAACAATAATAGCAAGCACTTAGTGACGTCATTTGAATTGGTTTCATTTTCTTACTTGGTGATATTGGTCGATGGTATAATACGCAACCACTATCAGTTTTAAGTACAGCAGGTTTCCTTTTTCAGCTCGTCAAGTTTTTGGTGAAAGTCGGAACTAATCCAGCGATTTGAATATGTCCAGCAACTTTGTATAACCACTATCCTACATCATACATGAACTAAGAATAATTTTAAAATAAAGAAATTAAGACAATACAATGAAATAAAAGCCTTAATTTGGTAAAAACATTACAATATTTTCACGTTCTACAGCAAAGAATTCATATTCAAATTTTCAATTCTTCATTCAAATTATTACCATATAAGCATTACTTGGAACTAATGCTTAAATAAGAAATTCATTTTCCATAGGCTATCGATTGGATAAAATGGCTCTTTGAAGTGTTATTGAAATTATATTTACCAAGGACGGAAATTTTCTAATATAAGCACTTGCTTGAATTTTAAATTTATTTTTAATTATAAGTTTCTCAATTAAACGCTAAATCTACTATTTTTAGACATTCTAAACTTCTTCCTTTAAAATTTGAGTGGTTAATCTATTATTGCGAAATTAATAAATAATTATTTCGATTTCTTATTTTAAAATTGGAAATCAGTGAGTGATTCCTTGATCATTAGCTTCATATTTATATTCTATTAAAAATTGTATTTAAATTCATTTCCTGCGAATTAAAATATAAAGTTTTATGGATTTGTGATATGTATATATATTGCACATACTTATATTACTTTTTTAAAAAAAATATATATTTTTCATTACTTGCAAAATTTTGCTTCGTATTTGAACATATTACTCATGATACTTCTGAGATTTGATACACTCACGAACAAAAAAAATTAGCGCACCAAGAAGGAGTCGTCAAAATGAAACGAAATTTTACATACGTACTGACTACTTTAATATATGTAAATGATTAGAAAATCAAAGAAAAAGGATCATTTATTTCAGAGAAAAAGGCAAAAGAACGGATGATTTAATACCCTGTTGAACCCTCTCTATATATAGCGCGAATGTACGATGTGATACAATTGGACATTGGGGCATACAAGTTGAACTTGTATGTGATGTCTTGAGACATTTCGTTCCATACTTGCTGTAACCTTGCCTCTAGTTCGTTCAAACTCGTGGGATGCCTAACTCGCCGTCCCAAATGATCCCAGATATGCTTAATTGGAGACAAATCTGGGGATCGGGCAGGCCAAGGATTGGTAGTAACAGTGCGGAGACAGTCTTATGACACCCTTGCTATGTGAGGTTGAGCACTGTCTTGTTGAAAAATGGCTCCTGGGAGCCGTTGCATAAGTGGTAACACATGTGTTTGCAGGATGTCATGGACAAACTGCTGGACTGTCAAGGTGTCACGGATCAATACTAGGGGTGACCGTGTATTGTAGGCAATGGCACCCTATACCATCACACCAGCTGTGGGAGTGGTGTGTCACTGTTAAGCAAATGCAGGATTGAGGCGTTCACCACGGGGTCTCCACACACGAACACGGTTGTCATCACTGCTGAGATTGAATTTGGATGAATTGCTAAGGACGACCTGGTTCCATTCCGCTGCAGTCCAGTTACTTTGTACGTGGCACCACTCCAAACGGAGGCGTCGATGGGTGGGCGTCAAGGGGCGTAATGGGCGCCGCGATCCCAAATGCCCTTCAGCCAGGCGTCTTCGTACGGTTGGAGAAGACACAGGGGCCCCTAGTGAAGGTGCTACCTGTGTCTGGATAGCAGCCGATGAAGAAGTTGACTGTCCGCGTGCATTTCTTACGATGTGTCGGTCTTTTCGACCACTGGTCTGTCGAGGGCGTCCTGAGCCTGGTCTTTGTGTAAATTACATCTCTCGGATCCACTGGTCCCAACACCTCCTCACAACACAATCAGAACGGCATAATTTTCGAGCTACTCGCCTAACTGACCACCCAGCTACCATCATGCCGATTATTCTCCCCTTATCAAACTGCGACATCTGCTCATATTGTCTTCGAAAATGGCGTAATGGCATGTTAACCTTCTCTTCTTTTATAAACGATTCAGCACACTCAAACAAGCTTTGATTACCTGTTTTATATTCCACGGAGAACGACGTTGAACGCCCTTTACCGGCTATACGTAATGAGCAAGCAAGCTGCATTTCTAATCATTTGCATATCTCCCCGACATGTACCTTCATGCCAAGTTTCATTAGGATCCCGCAATTATTTTTTGGTGCGCTAATTTTTTTGTCCATGTATATATACCATATGTCCAGTATATATACCAAAATGCGTGAAAGTAAACTTTTTTTCAAATAATTATATATTTATATGAATAACTGAATATCACACACGATATAAATATTTCAACGAACAAAACTTCCTTGATTGGAATTTCATTAATATGTTTGAAGCGTAATTTAAATGAAATTTAAATCGTATCGGGCTTTCGATGTGTAAGAACAATTAATGAATTAATTTCTGTTAAACAATACTTGTAATGATGATAGAGATGGAAAGCTATTTATCAAAATTCCAGAATGACACTGCACACATTGGATTCCTTATTGAATTAGTCTGAGATGAAAGTAATCCTTCCTTTCTTCTATTATTTCCCGGATTTTATCTGCTTTACTTGGAAGCCGAAGCAATTATTTCTATAGCAACACCTGTTTGATTGAAGATGGATAAGCTAGATGATTTATTCAACTGTTAACAATTTAATTTGGAGCACATAAAGTAATTAAAAGCATTCATTCATTAAGGTGACGTAGATATTATTGAATTATTCTATTAACTTTTAAGTGACTGATCCCTATGACGAGGTTACTTGAGGCTTAACTAATTTTATTTCAAAAATATTGAGGGATCAGAAGAGAATTAATTAAAAAGCTTTGTTCTTCTCCAACTTAATGCACTTTTGAGATATTATTTAAATAGCAAAAACAAGAATAGGTTTAGCTATATATTTCTAAATGAGATGTTAATAAATTTGACATTGATTTGTTTTGTAGCTTTGTATTTTCATCTATTTTTATGCTAAAGAAAGGGTAATTTAAAAGTTATAGGTATCCTTCGCGAGGCTTTTAAAAATAATTTTATCAGCTGTATTTAAATTTATAAATAAGTTTTTGATAAAAATCTGACATAGCCTTCAATCTTATTTCAATTATTACAAACATAAGTTCTGTTATTTAAATTAGTGGGACAGCAATAATCGGCTTTCGTAAAAATATTGGCGGTGGCAGTCAAACGGTTAATGGTCGAAAGTGTTGCAGTTGAGTCTTGCATTCGAACCCTGATGCAAGTAAAAATGTACTGTGTAGAAAGGCTGACGCACATTAATCAAAGTCCTTGGCGTAGTGGGGAAGTTTGGAGAGTGGGGTGCACCTCAAGTGTCATTTTCATCACTTGACCGTGATTTAAAATTGTGAAGTCTATCGCGTCGTGTTGCTTCTTCGACATTAATAGCCAGTAAATAAATAACAGACAGTGCGGAAAGTTTTCTTTTTCCTATTTCTGAATAGAACTATTGATTTTAGATATCACAGACTGTTCTGTCCAGACCTGACTGTCTTCATCTGACTGAAGACAGGAACATCATGTTGAGTCCAGTTTCTTCGTTTATTAAAGAATATCGGTATTTTGCAATTATTTTCTAGCTTATGATGTGCACCATAGTTGATTCTAAATATAAATTTATTATAAGTCAATACACACATATAACATTGCTTTTATTTCTATTTATTTAAACTTATTTGTAAAAGAATATGACTTCAGAGTTAAATTCTTTTTTGGCATCCTCCTTTTTTCACTAAAAATGTGTACTATAGTTTCTTTTAAAAACAAAAAGACAATCGCAAACAACAAATAAAAAGCATATCAAATTTTGATTAAATTATTTTGTTAAAAATTTAACATGAATATTTAATTTTCTTAAAAATATTTAATAGTGTACAAATCTTTCGATTTCCAGTATGAAAATGTATCTCAAATTGTATTAATAATTATTTAAATTAATCATCACAAGTTAATCATATTCTATAAATATGCTCAAAATTATTTTAAATTTTCACTCATCACAAACGAATCAACTCCAACTGATATTATTTAAGGTGATTTGATCATAAGTAATTCAACTGATTTGAAGGCATTTTCGTTTTAATCATTTACTTAGAAAAAAATAAAACTCCTTCCAAAATGATAATCATTATGTGTATATGACCGACTTTCATTTAAGAAGCATTATATTAAGCATTAAGAAGCATTAGAATTGTTCATAAAAATGAATCTTAAAATACTTAGTTATTCTGAAATTATCAGTTATAATTATATTTTCAGTTGAATTTATGGTATTCGCTTCCGTAAGAAACGGGCAAGAAAACAACTTTTGACATATTCTAAAATGTGTAATAATCTGTTCTGAAGATATTTTTAAGGCCAAATCTCATTTACTATATTAAAAAAAAATATTGCTAGATTCTATTCTTTTAACATTTATTCTCCCCAATTTGTTTCATATCAGCTAAAAGGAGTCAAATTGAAATAAATATTAATTTAACAAATTTTATTTGTGCACTTATACCTAGTCAACTTAACTTTCATTAATTTATCATGCATTTAGTTTAGACAATTATATCTAAAATCAAAATTCTATATTTTGCTTAAAAATTGTCTTATTTAAAATTTAATTAATAAATTTACCCTAAATTCCTTACTTTTCCTTTAAAGCATTTATTTTTTGTTATAAAAATAATGCAATTTTTATAACTTGTTTTCTTAAAGTTCAAAATTTAGTAAAAATAAATATTCACTAAAATTTCTCTTTTTTTTTATTGAAAATTCTGTTACTGTTTTTCTTACTGCTCTTAAAATGTTTGTCATTCATTTGAGCGCAAATGAATAATTTTTTCAAAAATCACTTGAAAAATTTAAATCAAGATTTGATGTGAAATATATCCACTGTGACTTAGCATTTGATTTTGATTTCCTTTTAAGATCCTTAATAATTTGCTGTAGATATGATCTTGAAATTAATCCCCTTAGGAATAATTGTACGCATTTATAAAAGTTTAATGTAATACTAAATTGGTTATTTCTTCAGAGGAATTAATATTTTGTATTAAGAGATCAATAGAGATTATTTAGTTCACTCGTTAACTCTGCTAATGAAGCAACTTTTTCTGGTGTCCGATCTATCAAATGGATTGTAAATGTTCAAAAACCTTTTTATTTTAGAATTTTTTAACAATTTTTATGAAATTTGATGTATTTGTTTTATTATGATACTACTACAAATATCACAATAGTTCTTAGGACAAAGGTATCTAATAATTTTCAAGTAAATAATTTTCTATAAAATATTTTATTTCGCGCATTTGGTGCAATTCAGAATGATCCATATGAATTTAATTTAGAAACAAAAAGTTTGAACTTTTGTTAATGGTTCGAAATTTTTTTTGAATAAAAGTTACTTTTTATTTTTATGTTAGTTTCAATAACTTTGAAAATAAAAGATAGCTGTTGTTCAGATTTAACAAGTGACAATATTCAATCAATCAATTAATTGATCAAAAACAAAGCCTACATTTTTAATATGATCAAGTTTTAAAAACTACCTCTCTGAAAAGAGAGATAATTTTTAAAACTTGATCAAAAATTAAAAGAAAAATATATTAATTTACTCCAATAATAGTTTTTGCTTCTTAAATTCTAATCTCAAGCTAGGAAAGGTCGATTCAGCCTTTCATCCCTTCAATTGGTTTATAGACGAGTACCAAGCTTGTGCTTGGGAACTAAATAATAGGAGTTTTCACGTCAGACTGACCACTTGACCGAAACATCTGCACATGCACCCCAGCATCTATGGTCATGTAAGCCGACATAGTCACAGTAGGCCTTGGCCCTTATGGACTGTTGGGCCATTGAGTTCAGTTCAGTTCTTACATTCTAATGTTACATTCTAAAGACCTCTTGATACATGAAAAATATTTTATACATAAAGCTTTATTTTAGCAAATTACTAAAAGGAAATTTTTTGATATTTACTTACAAATTGTGATTCTCATAATTTGATTCTTACTTATCAGAATAACAAAATTTACAAATCGGAATGTTTAATAGATTAAAAAGTGAGCATTTTTTACTGTTGCAAAATATTTTTTTCAATACTTTTGTAAAGTAAGCTGTAATATTTTGTATTTCCATGATTTTTTTTTAAAAAATAGAAGTATACTAAAATATATAAGCCTATCTTAAGAAAATAATACATAAGTGTGGATATTTTCTAAAGTAATATTTCAAATTTAGCCCTAAGTGAATATTTCGAACATTATCAGAATTATAAGGATACCAAATAAATGCATGTTTTGATCAGCAGCTAATTATTATTAAATTTGGCATGTTTATATATAGGGCAGTAAACCAGTCTCATTTTGTTTACCTCAATACTAATTCATTTGATGAGGTGTTGTCCTTCGTAATAAAAATGATTGATGATGATTAATATCTGTCACTGAGTATTATGTAGACCTTAAACACATTTCGAATCATCTTTGTGTTGAGTTCTAATTGACAATAGTCAGCTAAAGCATTATTCTAAGGTAAAGTTTATCTCTCATTTTAACCTTTCAGTAACTCATTTTATAACACAGCTTGAAGAGTATTTTTTTGTCTCTAGTCAATCAGCGCTTGTGTTTCCAAATTTAATGTTATTTCGTTTTACTCAGAAACTAACTTAAATGTTTACTTTTCTGTTAATATTATTTTTAATGTAACTATTAGTAATATTTTACTGCTATTAATAGTTGATTTAAATTAACTAATGGTTTCTATGAAAAATTGACATTTTTTAGTTTTTTTCCGTTAGAATTTCATATAGATAACAGACCAGTTATTCGATGCCATTGAATTAATTTAAAAAGTACTAATCTTATTAAAATTTTAGTTACAAGACTGACAATACCGTAAAAGTCAAGAAACAAGTTTATTTGTCCCTTAAAGCTTCGTGATAACGGTTTCTATCAAAAGATGAAACAGATACTGAAAATTTTAATGCATTATTTTTAAGAGACTTTAATAGCTCTGTTGATTATTTTTATTTATAAAACGAGAGAGTAGTATTTTTTGAATAATATTTAGCTTTCATAGTATCATATTTAAGTTCTCTAGTAGAGTTTCCTGTTGGACCAACTAATTCAGCTATTAATGAGAATATATTTTTGTTATTCATACAGAACATCAAGTTACAGCTGGTTGATTCAAACTGAACTTTCCACCAATTCATTTGTCTGAAGATTTTAAAATCTTATTTATATACTCGTTTCTCAAAATATACTACCATTTTGAAAAATTAAACTGTTTATTTCAAATAGATTATATTATTTTATTAATTTCTTGGAAATTTAAAATAATTGTTTTGTATATCTGTTATAAAATTATTTAAATGAATTTGCACCTATTAGATCTGTTAAGGTTGCAGCAGCAACTATAATAAGTGCATACACTGGCTATATTGACTCACAACGATATAAAGTAAATTATCTGCAAAATGACTCGGAGCTTGTTTGCTTTGTTAGAGCTTCTTGTGAACTCGCGGATACCAAATCCAAGTAGTACTAATGTTGAACATTTTTCATCATCCACCAAGCTTGACCTTGAATATATTTTCCCCTTTCCCACGCGCTGAAACTGCCCAGAGTTTGATTCTAACTCTTTTTAGAGAATGTACAAATGCTACTGCACGTACGTCGATTTAACATTTACCATTCACCTCAACTTAGAGGCATTGCTAACTATATTCAGCGGTACATTAAAGGCCCTTTCACACTATTCACTTGTGCCGCACATTATGGAAGAAGATAGTCAAAAGCTAGTTTTGAATAGAAATCGCTTGGGTACCCTCACCCGTGGTCAACTGGTACTCCATGCTATGAAGCTCTCGAAATCTATCGTCTCATTTGACTCAATTAAAAGGGTTTAGCGGAACCTATGTTCTTCCCACATGGCTACTTGTGTCTTGAAAATGGCAAAAGCGTTTTGTAGTTACAGCGTGGAGTTCTTCACAGAAGAAATCAGAAATCGTCCTGCGAAACATTGAAAGGTCGAATCAGCACGCCTTATTTAGTTAAGCTTGTGTCCACGTGTGGAAGGAATTCTTTTCCCTCTGCACAATAGAGCAAAAGTGGACAATAGTTTTAGCTGGAGAGACCACATTACGAAGCATAGGATACCAGAAGGTCGCACCTTTTTAAAATGATTACATTTATTAGTTAACTTTGCATCTCAGAAAAAAAGTATAAAGTATACCAAAAAAATCAATAAATATACGTTAAATAAAATAGTGTCAATCTTGTGAAATTTATTTATTATTCTAATTTCATATCTATAGCTGCAAGCACACTTAATTTTGGAATAATTTCAATGAGACGAAGGAACCCTATCACACTTTTCAAAAATTTTTTTGAAATCAGGAATGAGATTAGTGGTTGAAGTTCTCATCACAGCCTGCAAGTTAATGTCAGCTAACTTGCGTTAAAATTTACTCTTGTTTTTCCTGCAAGAAAGATTTTGCTTACAAATATATTTTGACCCAAATATGGAGTACATTTTCTGTCTATTTGTTTTTCTGACTGACTCAGCAGGCCACAAGAAAACTCTTTGCGTCCTGCTGTTTTCCCGTTTCTGTATTAGAGGATTAATGGCAGGAAACGAGTTGACTGACTCGAAGTTGCACAAAGAGTATGAAACTGACCTAACTACAATAGTAGTTGTAATAGCAAGCTTTCTCACGTCCTAAACTTTTCCTTGTAGGAAAGAGTTTTGGGGAACAGAGTATAACTAATGAGACTGCTTAATACAAACTAGTATGCAAAGAAAAAGAATGCATATTAATCTCTGGTCAGAAAAAAAAGTCACTGTTTCTGATTCAATTTTTTAAATAAGTTATAACATTTGGCATATACCTCAGCTGTAAGGTTGTTCTCATGAGCTAATTGTGGAATTACATGTAAAGGCAAAGTATTGAATCCTATTGAATGATCATTGAAAATGTTTTCCCCATAGTTTGCATTTTGATACAAACAGCGAATTAATTATAGACATAAAAAGAATTCGTAGTTTACTACATTGCTTATCAACAAAAATTATTCTAAATTTTTATAATATAAGGGTAATCAATTTTACAAAAAAAAGATTCCTGCGTAAAAACGGAAAATTAAATGAAGTATTAAAATAAATTTAAAATGAAAAAAAATGATGTATGCAAATTTAGGTGAATAAACTACAATGTACAAAATGTCTTAGTTGCATACTTAAAAATAAAATTAATATCTAGTATAACTACCCTTAAATTCCAGGTCTTAAATAATTTTCATTAGTAAGCTGTTATGCAATTTTTGAACAAAACTTTGAGATTATTATATAGATATGATGATACTTTTAATTTCTTTCACATTCAAATATTGTTTAAAATGTCCATAAGATTGTGTCTTGCTAGCTCACCCAAAATATTTTCAATAATATTAACGTCAGGGATAGAGATGACCAGTTGATAAGTTCATGCTAAAGTCGAGAAATTTTAAAATAATTAATCAATCAAAATACGAATTATGGACCCCACTTTAAATACTGATGATTAAATATATGTATTATAACACACACATAAAAACCGGTGTTGAAAATAAGATGATATTTACTGTGTAGAGGTTGAGTCAGCAAATATGCTTTGAACCTACATATTCCCATTCCAGTAACTTAAAATTAGGATTTTCAAATGTCATCTTTCTCTGAAGAAAATACAAGTATATTAGGATAACATTATCTAAATTGATGCGGTTTGATTAAACAGTAAATAATACAGAAGAGGGGAATGTAATGCATGAGAGAAATTTTCTCATGCATTCAAAATCGAGTAGACATGATTCACTTCCTTTCAAATTGCATTCTCAATTTGACGAAATTATGACGAGAAACTTAGATCCTTGAATTTCATTTCAAAGTCTATCAGGAAATAAATTTAGGTCCAGAAGTGAACTTATTAAAATGTGAATAGAATTTGTTAAGTTTTAAACATGGTTTAGTTTTAAAGTACACATTCCAGATTAAGAGGAACTGAAAATTTTAAATTTAGTTTTAATAATATTTCCTGAGTGATTAGTTTTATGAAGCATTAGTGAACCTCTAAAATAGATTTATGCTTACCTTGGAATTCAAGTTATATATTTGCTTAATTTGGAGCAAATAATTTGATATTGATCATGTCCTTTTTTATTGAAATAAATGTATAATGTATAAAGAGTTTTAAAACTAAATATTTATATTTCGATGTAAGTTTAAATATGTATGCATACAAAATATATTTTTATAGAAGCACTGTATCTAAATCTAATGAGATATAAATAAGAAAAAAATAAGCATTTAACTAATAATTATAAGTTTGACGAAATAATGAATAAAATTAAGTTAATAAAAATAAAGAATATAATTAATAAATTTTTGTGAATATACAATAATACATACATATTAATGTGGAAATACTACCAACATATAAAGTTTATTATATTTGTAATAATATTCAGTAAGCAAAAATAAAAATGAGTGAATAAAATAATTATATATAAGTAAGTAACATGAAATTTTTTAAATGGATTTGCTTATAACCATTAGTAAATAATTACTTTTAATTATTGTAAATTTAAAGTTAATCCCCTATTCTTTTCTTCACATTTTTTACTTCTTCATATTTCTTACTATAAGTAACAAAATAGAGTTATTATCAGAGTCATTAGTAATAACAGATTGTAAATTATTAAGCAAAGCAAAAGAAATAAATTCACGCAATGCTAATCAAAATTGGTGAAGAATAAAAAAAAATTAACGTAACAAAAATTATATAAATGACTATGTAATTTTTTATATTCATATTTTTCAGCACAGACAATAAAATATAAAAAAAAATCAAACGTACAAATTTTTTTTCTATGTCAAGAAACATGAATATCAGAAACTTTAAATTGTGCTATTTATTTTTAAAAATCATAAGGATGATCAAAAGACTAAAAATATTGAATTTTGTTATAATTAGTTGTTTCAGATAAACTGTTGATGTTGAGTTTTAGTGACCTAATGATTAATTAAAATTTTATTTTTACATATCGTAAGTATATAAGTGATTTTAAATTTTATTGTTTGTTTTATAATAAAATTTGCACTTATTATTTTAAGGTATCCGACTGGGTTCGGAGACACTTTTCTAAAATATAACTTAAATAATCATTTAGTTGTTATTTTTTAATTAAGTATGTTGCAAAACTATGAAAATACAGCAAGAAGAATTTTTTGAAAGCTTCTTTTTAAAAATATTGAGAAATTTCTATCAAAATATTACAAAAAATTGCTCTTTTGCAAACAACTCTACAAAAATATATATCACAAAAATAAATAAAATGTTTTCAGGAATACAATTTTTTAACGTTTAACTATGCTTTATACTAAAAAAACTCAAATTCTACTGTAAAATTATGAAATACAGGTGATCGAGATGAAAAAACCCAGAATTTTCTTAAAAAACTTTTTTTTTCATATAAAATACATACACATAAAAAATACCTTAATTGAAAAATTACCCTTAGCTTTTTGCAGAAAGCATTCATTGTAATACAAAGAACAAACTCAAAAAATTTCATAAGAATATTTAATTTACTTTAAGAAATATCACTCTTACCGTTAACCATTATGTTCAAAAATAAAATTCTTCACAAAATGCAAAATAAGTTTTATATATTTGCAATAAAACTTTTTAATGATTTAGGAAGGTTTTAAAACTCTCCAGATTTGTATGTTGTGCCTTCCTGAACCTCATATTCAAACTTTAACAGTTTTGAATGGTCTTTCTTTTTTCACGAGACAGTATCTTATCTGGTATAGAATGTCTCGTAGAATCAACAATTCTCGTTTTGTCGAGGTACCAAAAATATTCTTTCCTTTCAGAACATAATTTCATTCCTAACTTTTAAAGTAGAGGTAATAGACCAGCAAATCCAGAATTAAAAAGTATTATTGCGATATAATTCCTTAAACGGAGTGTTTGTTGCTGAACAAAGTTGTCTTTCGGGATTATACTCCATACGACATTGTTAAGACTTTCATTGCAGTTCTGAGCTTTCCCGTGAAGCCCCTTTTTAGGAGATTTTGATCGCAAAGTTCCTTATAAGTCTTTTTAATAGAATTAATCACTGAATTTGGAAGATCCGTTGATATTTCTATTGACGTTTCTCCAACAAATACTGCTCTCTGGAAATCTCTTCTTTTTTGGCCTCATTGATCTTGTTTTAGGCATGACAACTTTAATTTAATTGAAAATAACTATAACTCTATATAAAAGTACTAATAAAAAAAGTTATAAAGAGATCTAGTTTTGAACACAAATGATAAAAAGATAGTAACTCGTTTAAATCAAAACCAACATTGCAATCAGTCAAGTGTTGCCTATTTTATAGCAAAATATATCTATTAAAACATTTATAAAGTGAAATAAAGTTTACTAAACATAAAAAGAATTCGTTAAAATATTTTAAATGAATAAAAATCTCATTTTTCCGGTGAAAATCAACCTAAAACTCACACTCCCGGTTTCGATTTGGGCTTACTACCTCAAACAAAAACAGCTATAACTTTTTTCTAACTGACTCAGAATTAAAAGTACGATGGTTTTAGAAAGCTTATTAAACAGGCTACAAAAATAAACTATAAAATAAATTTAGATTTTTTTTTTATGAAAATGGTGATTTTAAACCAGTCGGATACCTTAATGTTTCTACTTTACACCATATCTAGTATTCCGATTTGATAGTTTAAGCTTTAAAAAAAAACAATATTTCTTTTGTCTTTAAAAAGTTCCTTAGTAAATTTCTATCTCTTAGTGAAAGAATAAGTAAAGAATTTGATTTGAAGTAAATTGAAAACTTCTTCTAGCAAGAAAAAACTTTTTTTAAAGCAAACAAAACATATGTCCAAATGGTGAAACTATAAATTGAAGATGCTTTAGGCGCATCCTTCAAGTGAAATGTTTGAACATCAATCACATACTGGCAAATATCAAATTTAAGGATTCAGGTATTTGTAATTAAATCCTGTGAACGGATGCACGAATTGTGACACAAAGAAAACGAGACTAGTCCAATAAATCATTGTACATCTTACAGAATATGCTCTTTGTGACATTATGACCTTCAAAGCAGCCTTCAGCATTCACAAACTTCTGCATTCGGGGCGGCCATTGCCGGTAACAGTTCTGGAACGAGGGTTTTGGGAGGCCCTTCAAGAGATTCTCCGTTTTTGCCTGAACTTCTTCAACTGAGGTAAAAGGGATTCCTTTTAAACAAGATTTAACTGTAGGAAGTAAAAAAAGAGGTACATGGAGCCAAATAAGGTAAATCAGGAGGATGCCTTTTTACAGTAATATTTTTGCTGGTTAGAAACTGCTTGACAGATAGAGCCGTGGGAGCGGACACATTCTCCTGGTGCAACAATCATCCATCCTTCCACAACTGTGGCCTTTTTTCATCAAGTCTTTTTAGTTCTTCATTGCAGTAGTGTTGATTAACAGTCTGATCACTGGGGAAACCCACTGAACAATTACAATTCCATTAATGTTAAAGAAGACAATTAACATTGACTTGAATTTTGATTTTGCCATGTGTCTTAATTGGGTTTTAAACTCCTGGAAACTTCCACTGGATCGACTGGCGCATGCTTTCTGGGTCATTGGTAAAGGTCCATGTCTCATCATATGTTACAATAGATTCCAACAAATTTGGCTCGTTTGCAGTGCGTCCTGATATGTCCCATTACATGTGTCTTTACGGCACTGTTTTAGGTCATCGGGCAGAACTTTTGAGACCGTGTCTCAATCTTCTTCATGTGTAATTCTTTAGTTAAAATGCATTTTGAACAGCTTTCCTATCCAAGTTAATCAACTCCACCACTGCACGAACACAATTAATCTTCCTTCACTCCCGATCACATCACAAACTTTGGCAATGTTTTGGTTTGTAATCGTGAACCTTGGATTCTCAGCACGCTCATGCTCTTCCACAATGTCCCTACCCACTGAAAACATCATAGGCCTTTCAAACAGACATGTACCAGACAAAATTTCATCTTCATTAGCCTAGGCTAACATTTGAAATGTTTCCATGGCTGATTTCGTAAATTTCCCAGTACACTTGATGTTGACACGCTCCCTGTTTGGTTTTTACATTAGACATTTTACCGGCAGATTGTAGTTGCACGTATTCACTAAATGACGCAGTATTCCTAACTGGCGTGATCGAGTAAATGGAAACTGGCTGCATGGATAGAGCAGGTATGTGAGATGATGTCACCAAAACCGTTGTAACCAATTCCACTCTTTATCAAGTTATTCACTTAGTCTTATTTTTTTATGTCACACCACGTATATTATGCTTTATTTAAGTTAAATTATTTGCTTCTTCTTAACATTTTACTTCGAGGACACATGAGTTCTATCGGCGACGGACCTCGTAATTTTGAATCTAGGCTAAGCGAAGAGGACGACACTAGTGATTCTCCAAAATTCTACATTAATCTTACACGAGCAATTTGATAGCCTCGAATAAATTAAAGTACATCGCTTTTACACAGAATTTGGAATTTAGTGACATTGAACCCTTTTGTGTCAATCGTGATGAGTCCTCCGGACTTTTACGACTCGAAAGAAACAACACCAGCTAAGAGTTCGTGATCATGATCAATCGGTTATCGCAACCACCACTTGAAATGAAATTTCCCCAAGGAATGCTAAAATATTTACAAAGGAGTTTGAACCCAGTAATACTGCTGCAAAAATGCAGAAATATAATAATTAGTATTTAAAATGTCAGCTAATATTTTTAAAAAAAAATTTAAATGGCAGAAATATAATAATTAGTATTTAAAATGTCAGCTAATATTTATTTAAAAAATTTAAATGAATCTGTTTTTGAGCAATGTTTCCCATTTTTTTATATATAATATGCTTATTTTTATACACAATATGTTTATATAACATGTTTATTTTTATGTATAATATGTTTTTCATCAATAAAATACAGCTAACTCAACTACTGATTATATAAATTTTTAAATGTTAAATTCCCGTTGGAAATATTTGGAATGAAATTACTTTTTTTTTTAAAGACTTCTCTCATTAAAATTTACGGGAAATTGTTACTTTTTACTTTTCGTTTTGATTTACCCTTAAAATATATCACAAAAATTCAATTGCTAGTTTATTATTTCAGTTTAAATGCCAGTTTAAACGAATATTTAAACTTGATGAGGTTGATAAAATTACTTGCATAAAATTTCTTTTTAAAAAATGAAGTGGATGAATGACATTTAAAAAAGTAATTCATTCAAAATATAGTAATCTAAGATCTTTTCCCAAAAATTACGAAAATATTCCTGTTTACATATGCAGTATAAATTAAAAATTTGATTGATTTTTAACATCAATATAGATTAATCTAGAGTAGTTCAAGGGTTTTTAGTTTCGGTTATTGATACTGTGAATCATATAATCAGGTGATGCGAATGGCATTTGAATTTAAGAGTTGCTACCTCATTCTCCCTATTACGGCATCATGTAACGAATTTGGGGTCCAGATTCATTTAACGTAAAGTTTCTCATCATTCAGCTCAGGTTGAATATCGTCGCTTCATAGAAATGTTTATTGCAACTACAATGGTTATCAGTCAATAAAAATAAATAATTTATTTCAAAATTTAAATAATAGAAGTTTGTCGACTTCCAAACTTGAGGATTCTCTGAAAATAGACATTTGTTAATTTTCTTGATTAAAGTCTACAAGATTTTCTTCTTTTCATGTTTCACTTACGATTAACCTTGAGATAGAATCTAACTGTAAGCTGACAGGGAATGACAACTTTCTCATTAACTTTCCAATGTAAATGAGCCTTAAAATACCATTTCTGCTTAAGGAAAATTCGTGTAGGTGTTTTGAGTTTGAATATTAGAGAAAAGTTGAGAAATATATTTCACTTATCTACAGCATTCCTTGAATACTTCAGAACAACGTTTACCACATTGATTGAGATTATATTTGTAAAACTGACTTTTAGAAACGATGAAAGTAATATAGTAAGAAATAATATTTATAATTTAACTATTTGAAAAAGAAATGTATTTTTTTTTGCTTTCATAATTAAGTTAGAGAAACCAAATTTATAACAATTACCAAATTATGTTTCTCCAAAGCTACTTACAAACAATAAGACGATCAATCGAATACAAGTTTAAAAATAAAATTAAGGCCTTGAGAAATCCTTTTAAACAGTCCAAATACTTATTATTAGTCCATCAATGTTGATTTTAGTATGAACACAAAATAGTTCATAATTCTGAGAGAATTTGTGATTTTTCAAACATAAAAATTAGTTGAAAATTGCTATCAATCAACTGGATTAGATTCCTGACAGAGAAATAAATACTTAAGAAATCCGACTACGTTCGGAACCGTGATTTTAAAAAGGTGCATAAATGGATAATTTTCATCATATTTAGTGTCACTTAGATTAGAATACATGCATAAATATGTTTTAAGGACATTTTGACAAAAAAAATATTTAAGTACAATATTTCAGCTAAAAATTAACTTAGAATAACATTTTTTCAAAATGTTCTCCTTTTGTGAAAAATGCTTATATTATAATAATAGTTTGCCTTTGTATAGCTCAGACCTCTATACAGAGGATCAACTATGAGTTTTGAAATATCACATTATTTTCAGAGTTACAACCCATTGAAATAATTATCTGCGCTTTTTTCTTAAAATTTCTCTCCTCTGTTGTCGTAAAACATAAATAGACCCACTTCAAAAATTCTAGTTGAGCCTTTGTACAGAGGTCTGAGCTATGTACAGGCAAAATATTATTATAATAGAAGCATTTTTCACAAAAGGAGAATATTTTGAAAATGAGTCATTCTATGTTCATTTTTTGTCAAAATATTGCTCTTAAATAATTTTTTATTGCAATACTATTCTTAAAACAATTTTATATACATTTTCTAATCTAAGTGACATTTAATATCATAAATATTATCCATGTATACGCCATTGCAAAATCACGGTTCCGAACGTAGTCAGATACCTTAAAGTTATGTATAAAAGAATTTAACTATGTCCTATATATAAAAAAACTATACATCCGTGAAATTCAAAACATTTCCAAAAGAAAAAAAAAGAAAGCTATCACTCTATATTTTGCTATCAATTATGTTTTTAATAAACTTATAAATCAAGATTAAACTTTGTCTCATAATTGTTCAATTCATATTTCAATATATCAATACAAAAATTTTATTATTCTTTTATTTTTATTTGTTTGCCACACATAAGAGAATACAATGCTATAAATACCTTAAGAATATAATTGAGATAGGCAATAAAATAATTTTACATGTATTTTTTTAAATTTTAGTTCTTCTTTCTGGATAAATAGGTTGTTTTAATGTGACCTTAAAATGTCAGAAAAAGGCTTTGAAGCTCATAATAAGCTAATTAAATTGTAGTTAAGGTTTCTTATTTGAAGAATACCTTGGTGATCTCTTTCATCTTAGCCTTAAAAACCTCTTGGCAAAATAATTACTTCATAAAAAAGGGGATTTTTTTCCCCAAGAATGGAAGAATTTTTTTGCTTATTAAATTAAAATATATCTTCAGAAAAAGGAAGGGTGGGGGGAGGAACAGCTAAAAAACTTTAACGCCTTTACGGAATTAAAATAAATAATGAAAAATGAGATTCTTAACAAAGTAAGAGATGTAAGGACTGCAGTTTTTAAATTTTTTTGTTACATGTTTAAAATTTTACTGCATGTATGCATGTCGAATTCCTTTAAAATTATAATCCATGGTTTCCCAATTTTAATTTTATTCTTGCATGAGCTTGATAAATAACGGGGGTTAATATAGGAATCACATTTTAAATTATTGTGTCATGAAAACAACAATTTGCAATTAAAATATAATTCATAAAAGGAAAAATTAACAAACGGATTGAATTTATGTACAAATAAAAATCAGCATTTTTAAAGCAATAATCAAATTACAAATTGAGAACCCGTTGAAACATTTGAAACTTTTTAGTTCTTTACCAATGGATTTTGATAGCACTTCATATCTATTTGTATATTACTTAATTTGAAGTTTTAATTTTCAATAAATAAGCAAATAAAACATAATTCTTAATTGCTTTAATATTAATAATAGAAGAATCTTATTATAAAAAAGAGCCAACAGATAAAATCTAATTTTTTCCAAATTGCAATAAAATTATGTATATTAAATCTGATCCATTTTCATAATATTTTACAGGAAAAAAATCACACTGCATTTTTTTTTTTTGAGTGTGAGTTTTTTAGCCTTTATAAGATCATAAGATTGATAAGAGTAAATATTGGGATGTAACTGTTTATTTTATTTTGCTTAGTCGTAAAATAAATAAAGAACATAAAAAATGCATGACAATGAGTAGCGTTTTGGAACTTTATGGGAATACAATAGAATTATTCCTACTGAATTATTTGTCATTATCAGGCATTTGTTTTTATTTGTTCAGATGTGCTTTATTACTTCACAAAACTATACTTACAGAATAACATAAAACATGTCAGAAAAAACACAGTAATAAAAAATTATTACAAAACACAATAAAGTGAAATAATAGAGTACAGCCCATGACTGTTTTATCATTGGCGCTAATTGATTTGTTTGTTAATATTCTTTTTTTTCCCTAAAACTTTTCCGTTTAAGTAATTGCTTCCGGCATTGAGTTCGATTTTGGCATTCTGTGCAAAAAATGCTGATAAGGTTATGGTTAAAGTTGACAATATCTCCAAGTTTAAAGTGGAAAAGAATGTTTTCCTTACCCATGAATGGATTAGTACAATTTGATAAAAATTAAAGGGACTCGGTATACCAAAATTACCAAACTATCGTATTTATTCTTATTTAATCTTATTCTTTGCATTATTATCTTTCGATTGATATATTGGTTTTGCATGTCGAAGTGTTAGTAGTTGGATAAAACTTCGTTTGAAAAAAGTAACTTAACAAATTAGGTAATTCGACCACGCAATCTTTTTGGAAAAAAATCTAAAAAAAAAGCGTTTTGATAAAAAAAACAATCTATTTTAAGGTATCCGACTACTTGCTGCAGCTTTTTTTTTTGAAAAAAATGGAGATATGGAGATCTTTTTGTGATTTTTAGATTTATTTAGATATTTTAAGGAAAAAATCGCAAAATTGAAAACAGAAAAAAAAATTTATTAATATTAAAAGGGGAAAAACTGATGAAAATGTACAAAAAATTACATAAACGGGGCCCACTCGGTACAAAAATGTTTTTAACAAATTCTCAATTTTTCAATTTTAATGTGTTATTTTGTTATTCATGTTTGAAATGATCTTCAGGATAATAGATATTTTAATTTTTACAAAAACTAGAACACTCTATCTTAGTGACTATCTGAAATTGCTTAAAAGAACAGTGATTATATTCACATAAAGGACTGTAAATTTTGAAATAAAACAATGATTGATAAATCTGAAGGTCAAAACACTTCTACTGTTATACAAAACATTTACAAAAAAAATTTCAGCAAATTATTTTCAAAACTTTTTGAGCAATCGCTGTGCCCGTTTGAGTTTTTCGAAAAAAACACATTTCGAGTAAAATGCATTTTAAAGTTTGACATCGTGTGTAAAGTTATGGCATCTTTTTTTATTAAAACGCTTGTAGTTTTTGTTCCAGTGAATGGAAAATAAAATGCTTGGTATTTTTATTAAGCTAATAAGATGGACTATAAAATAAAATCATAAAAAAAATTGACAATTCTTGAAAAAATCATGATTTTAGGGTAATCGGATACCTTAAGTAAATAAAGCCTTGTTTCATTTTCTTTTCTTTTTTTCTTTTTGCTGTCCTTTCTTGGGCTGCCTCTTTCTTTCTCTGCAACAAGGAAAAGGGAACTTTTTGTACACCAAATTTAAATGGTTCTCACTTGCTTAAATTAAAAGCAACAGAAGTAAAATTTTTACGGTGAATTATCAGTATATTTATGTACATGATAATGTAAAAAAATTACATTTTAAATTACAAATAAATCTGTGCGAACGATAAATAATCAATAATTATTTTTTCATTTCGGGACATGTTCTTACCTTTAGGTACAGTTTGCATATATAGCTTTAAAATTTACAGTTTTTGCAAACATAACAATCCATAAAATGAATGAAAGGAAATTTAAAAAATAAATTTATAAAAATTTTAAACTTTTTTAAAATTTAGTGATTTAAATTCTATGCAAAAATTGGACTATATCTAAAATTTGGGAATGTTTATTTGAAAAAAAAATCACTTTGTTGAAAATTTGTGGATATTATAATACGCAAACTATCAGCACAATAGTTAAAGTAAATTTTGAGTAAAGTGTAGCGGAATCACCAAAAAATGCATTTTGAGAACATTGCAAATAAAGATATTTTCATCTATGATATTTTTTAGTATAATATAAAGCCATACCGTAATTAATTGGATTATTTTTCATCATTTCTCAGTTTTTAAATCGTAAGTTTAATATTCTAGATTGCTTAGAAGTCTTTTTAATTACTCTTTTCCTACTTCATCAACATGTGTATTAACGATTCACACCTTCTGCCATTTAAAATACCGAAGTTTTATATCTATAAGTTTTAGAATTTTTACTTCGCTTTGAACATCATCATTACAGGATATTACAGAATTCCTTACACATATTTTTACTGTTACAAAAATAGACAAAGAAAATGTTTTTGATGAATTTAAAAATTTAATTTGAAGTCTAATTTAAATGGAACTCTGTTTTTAAAAATTATAGCAAAAGAATCTCTGTTTTGTACTCATACATATGAATATTTATTTATTTTAAATTACATGCAACAGTTATAAACATATAGAGTTATTTATTAGCATTCAAATGTTAATCATAAGCAGTTAGGAAAAATGAAATGTCTATTTTACAAGCTGTGTATTTAATTTAGAATAATCCTTAAGATCCATTTTGTACTATATCCGCTTGATTTATATTTTAAGAACCACACTAAGTATTTATAAAGGAAAAACTAGATATAATTAACATTTCAAAAAACAAAGTTTGATTTTAAAATTTAGCAATTTTTATTTTAAAATTCATATTTATTTTATATATTAATGTTCAATATGTCAACAAATACGAAAATATACTCATTAGTATATGCAGAACTACTTCCCTCTCATAGGTTTTCTATTTCTTCCTTGGTGTATATATATTTTTAACTTATTTCCTCTAACTATTTTTATCTTGCTTTTTGTACGTTTTATAATTGTTGTATACGTGTTCTTCTCTAAAATATTTTTTCTTACATTTATTAAACGACTTACATTTATATTTTACGGTTGGTTGCGGATTCTGTTCGCATCTCTAAACTAACCACCAGGGGGAAAACATTTTCAGGAATTGTTTGATTGATTTTTGAGTACCTCGATCTGTGAAAGAACCGTGACGTATGCAAATGAGTCTTACTATTTAAAGTCAAGTGAAGTGAGCTCAGGAAGGATGTTGATGAAATATTAGAAGATAGAGGTAGTGAAATCTTGACAGAAGATCGAGATTATATTTTTGAAAGCTATTTTGCAGAATATTTATGCGGCCTTGCGTAAGACTTGTATTTTTCTTATTATTAGGAGAAGTTCACGACTTCAGGATCCAGTGCGCCTGTTTGACTTTCCTTTGTATTATATGTAATATTTGTTTTTATCAATTAAGAGGCCGAGTAATTAGTTCTCATTTGCTAATTGCTCCCACATTAGAGTTGTACTTAGAGTGAGCAAAATTTATTGAATTTAAATTGTCTTTTCTTTCAGTTATCCATCTCACTGATCGAATTCAGATTAGCCGCAGATTTGCTAGTTTCTGTCTGTAAATAATTTTTAACAAATTTTAAGCATAGGAAATGCAGTTTCAATGAACATTATCGATCTTGTGAATAGTATAACATGTGATTTGTTTGTATAAGTACATGTAGCTTCGCAGCAACATTTACTTGATGCCAATAAAAAAATTAAACTTTTGAATGAGTGAATGAAATGTTTGAAGCAATAATGAACAGCAATATTTCTGCCGAGTTTTGAGGCTTAAGAAGGGTTTATATTATATTTGTCTTCACAAAAAACACTGAGTAATTCGATATTATGAAAGATACTGTTCTTTACACGATATAATATGATTATTGTTTATGGTTATTTAGTACTACTATTTGTGAAAATTGCAGGATTTTAAATGAAGGATCAATATTAAATATATCTATTCAACGTATTACATACAGTTGTTTAAGTAAGTGATCGGATTTACAAAGAAATAGAAATAATGCTTAAAGTCAATCTTGTGCACTCGCAACGAACAATTATGAGAGAGTGTATACATTGTGCCCTCAAATGACGCAGGTTTGAATGTCATGTTGAGAAATAGTTTTCCAGATAACATCTATGTCTCTATTGGTGAGTTAAGTCATACTCTTAGTTATACGAGAAAGTCGCCGACCGATATAATCTAAGACATACTCAAAAGGTCGACATATCCGGGTTATGGGCTGATGGAAGAAGTGAATCCTATCATGCAGTGAAAAATACTGTTGTATTCTAAGTAACAAGTGGATGGACACTTTCTTACTAAAATACAGCCCCAGGAATGCTTTGGAAGACCTGGGAAGGAATGCGGTAACTTAGTGGTCAAGGTAAAGGACTCGTGGCTGGCTTGTCATGAGTTTGAGCCTTGTACCGCTGAAGAACCGCCTTGCAGTGAGAGCCGATGCACGTTAAATATGTCGAGGCTCGAACGTCCTCCCGTTGGTGTGGTGTGGAAGTTAGGAGAGGGTGAAGGTGTGGTTCTCGTCACTTGACCGTGGTTCAAAATTATGAGGTCCGTCGTCAAAAGCCCTCGTGCAGCTGAATAGGGCGACGTTAAATAAACTCACTTACTCGCAAGATCTCGGAATTTATAACTTCTCTTCTGAAACTCCTGTTGTTCAAAGTTCCCATATAACATCAATCATTTATCCAGTTTAATGCCGAATAAGACATTCCCGGAGAAGGCTTTATCTTCTGCAGTTCTGACGGATAAGTGCCCATCATTATAATCTAGATTGTCGGGGAATTCATATAAAACGAATGACATGATAGTGCATTAATAATGGCATTTTATGTGTTTGTGAGTCCATTGTAGCCAGAGGCATTGATGATTTAGTCTCAAGGGAATCTTGTACTAAAAAATCGTAAACCGATCGGCAACTAACATCGGCAAACCATGGGGCAAACGATGGCATACCTGTAGTCGTGTTCTGAAGATGTACTATTATATGAGAGGACATTGTACGGTTCATTCACTACTATGTCATCCCTTAGTGATGTCAGATTGTATGATCCGTTGCAAAAATTGTCAAATTCTCCGTGGCATTTTTTTTACGTATGCATCTTTTTTTTATATTTATTTTCTGTTGTAGTAGCGACATCAAGATACGGAAGCTCACTATTACAGATGCCGATAATCCGGTCTGGTTTGAATTCCACTAGCATAACATTTAGTGTGTTTGGTGGATGTATATTGCCTTCTAATCAATACCATTTACATTAGGCAAATGACGGTACATGCACTTCAAAATACATTTATTGTGCTTTTTCCAGCATAACTCACTCTTAAAATAGGATGATGTTTTACGGTTCATACATGCGTTATAGCTTTGTAAATCTAACCATTTACATGTCCTAACTTGTATTGCATTTCCTGCAAATGTCCTCTGATTTGCATGATTCATTCATGCTGTTGCAATTTTTTCAATAGATACTAGGTAATTATAAAACTTCAGCATTTCAAAAATGCTCCTCACTTTGAAGTAAAATATCCTCTCAGGGGGGCTCACCTTCTTTAGGTGGGTACGGGTGTCACAATCCCGAGGTACCCTAGTGATCTTTTCCTTTTCCCAAGGGATTTACTATCTTTGGTAAACACGGGTGTCACGACCCCGGGGTACCTCATTGATCCTTCTCTGTTTTCGACCCTCCATCTTGTCATCCAATTTCTTCTTTTCTTCTTTTCCCGTCCAGACCACAGACCTATGAATGTGTGGCGCAGTACAGCCAAAACTGGCTCTTGCGCCATAAAACACCAAACTCAAATTCAAATTGAAATAAAATATTTTATGAATTTGACGATTGCTATTTTAAATGATATTTTTTATAATGATACTTTATAGGTAAAGTATTTAGCAACTGTTTTAACTTTGTTGATAGCAACTTTCTTATAGCAAAGTAATTAACAAACACTTTTGTTAGGATTAAAATACTAACTTTTAAAAATGTCTTAGAAAGACTAAACATACAAAAAATAGTAGAAAAATGGCAGTTATATATATTTTTGAAAAACAAATATTGAAAAAAAATATTTCACGTGTTACACATATATTCATGAGTTATGTAAAAGAAACTTTCAAAAAATTGTGATTGTATGTAAATTGCAAGAAATGATAACTCATTCCAAAATGAATTAAGTTTTTATGCGAATACTGAATTTTTTTGGTATACTTGAAATACAAAATAGTAAATAACAAATTCAATGATTATTGAAATTCAGTAAGAAACTTACGAATGAGATACGTAGAAATGATTCTGAAATAAATATTTCTACGATGTGAGCTTACTTTTAGTATCGAAAATAGCAATTAAGTTTGGAATCATAAACATTATTTAAACTAACCAAAATAGAGAAATATACGAATATTACGTCACTGCAATGCAGATTAATCATCATCTTATTTCCTTGTCAATAAAATTTTTTTTTCAACGAGTAGAATTATTCTAAATATTACATAGCATTTTAAACAATAGAATTAATTCAAATTTAATCATATTAGTCAGTGTTTCTCAAACTGTGGGGCGCGCCCCCTGGGGGGCGCGATACCCTTACGAGGGGGGCGCGAACATATCGAAAATAAAAGATTAAAAAAAATAATTAATTTACTGGAATGAATTAAAACAAAATACTTTCAGACATTGTAAGAAATGCACTTTTACTCTGATATAATTTATAGGCGATATAAGTCATCTCAAAAATAAAAACTTCTTCAATACCTAATTAGCTATCTTTGATCCAAAAAACCAAATAAAAAAACTTTTATTTTATTTGCTGTAATCTCATGATAAGTGATTTTTACTACTCTTTCACAGAGAAAAAAAAAAAAATCCCAGACCCAGAATAGAAAAAATTTAAGAACATAAAAAATTCATCACTGTGTTTATTTTTGAAATATTGCACATTATAGCTGTAATCCGTTTTTGCGGATAATATATTTGACCTTCTAAGTTATTGGTACAGTTAGTTATGACCCCTCTCTTATGTGTTTGTTTCTCATTTAGGGAAGTTGTAAGTAATGTATTTATATTTCTGTGTTGCGCTTTTTTCCATGCAAAAGAGTTTTATGATATTTGGAAAATCACGGAGAGCACTTTGAAAGATTACTTGGCCAAGACTTTTAACCCGGAAGTGGTCGCGCGGGACACACAAATCACAAAATCGTTAATTCTGGCAAAACGATTTAATTGTTACCAAAGAAAAAATTGAAAAGTTCTGGAAAGTAGGTAAGTTTGCTTCCTCTTAATTAAATTATTCTCTGGAATCACGATTTGTATCGTGTTTAATAAAATAATTATATATATAAAAAAAAAAAGGATTGGGGTGACTCAATAACCCCTCTCAGCCGTATCGAGTACGCGCCTGCTCCCGGGTTAAAACATGTTGAAGTCTTTTCGCTTTAAATATTAAAAATAGTACAATTATTCTTCATATGAATTTTAAATTATTGTTCATTATTTAACATCAATTATAAATGCTAATTCTGTGAGGCTTAAAATTACAATTCGCTTAAAACTAATTATAATTGAAGCAATCATTTTAAAAAAATCATTTTACATTTTTGTAAACATTGTCGCGCACTTGGCTTTACTCTCCTTACAATTCAGCTATTATATCAATAATGTTTTATTTTCTTATAAATGAACTCGTGCAAAGAGCGGACACTTCAGCCGGTATACTTTTAATGTATCAGTGCTGCACAGAGTATTTTATAACTAATTAATTAATACTAAATTAAGAACACACAAGTTTAATAAGTATTAACGAATTCCATGGGCTTGTCTTGGAAAGCAAAGTTTTTATAAGGAATGCTTATGATTAGAAATTGACCCTCTGAGTTCTTTTTCTATATTTAGCTGATATCTATATTTTGTCTTCTAAGCAGCCACCGCATTTTGCAATATGTTCAATTTAAAAATTATATAGAGAAAGGAAAAATAACATAATAATTATCCTATTACTTAATTTTTTTTTTTGCTTAAAAGTAACGTATACAAAATTTAATACTTACGTTATTTATTTGTATGGTTTATAATTAAGATCGCGTATTATAGCTTAAGCGTCAAAGTGCATTATTATTGCATTCACTACATTATTAATTAATAAAAATTGTGATTGAAAAGGGGGGCGCCAGCATTGAAAGTTTGAGAAGCACTGATATTAGTAGATTATGAAAAAAAATATTGTGCCAATTCAAGAAAGACTTGTACTACGCTGCTTCTTCTTACATAATTCCAATAAAATTTTTTTAAAGTTTTTCAAAAACAAACATTGGAAAAACTGGAATTGTTAAAGAATTCTCTGACGACTGAAAGAGAAGAAAAAAGAAAGTTTTCTTATAAACATAAGAATGCTGCTGTTTGTTATCTTTCGATATGCAAGAAAGATTTTAAGCCATCGATTTGAAGGAAGTAATAGTCTGATTCGCTGTCGATGCAAGAGATTGAACATAAGTGCATCGGTGCAAAATAAAAGATAGAAAGCATTGGAAGAATAAGTATTCGAAAATAAAAGAAATAAGAAAGAATCATATAATTAACTTTTACAGCACAGAAAGTAATATAATAATGTTCCACATGATTTACATTCGGCCTGCTTCCCCTTTAACGATTTTCTATGATTCGTAATGTGAGCAAAATAGAAAATTTCTTTCAGAATTGTGTGTAAAAACTACTCTTTGAACAAAACTTTTGAGGTTCGTATATTTCGTAATAAATGATTATAAAAAGAATATTTATTTTAGAGTTGACATTACGATGAGTTATGTTACAGTTAAGGAACTCCCCATTAATTGTAAAATAAAAGGATAATAAACTTAGATGAATTACTAAAAGAGGGGCTGAAAAGATGTTATTGTTATTGGAGCTTGCAGCTTATAGCTTATTTGCTAACTTATATGTGTGTCTTGATAATAGGTTTAATATATATTTTTAAATAAAATGTACCCAATAGGAAATTCAGAATTTGAAATAATCAGAAACTTTGCACTTTTACAAAATGCTTTAAAAAAACTCAGAAATAGAATTGGGATAATTTTTTAATACTATTAGTTTTTGAAGATATTCAAATATTTAAAATATTATGTATACGATGATATAACAGATTCATAAGAGTTAATAACAACAAAATTATTTTAAATTGATTAGATTTTTGAAACTTTCATAACAACTATAATATTTAAGCACATAATTTCTAGTTATTTCAATGCAAAAAACATTTTTTTTTACAGTTCATTGATTCTACAATGAACTGTAGAATCAATTTATCATATATGATTAAGCTCTACCATTGAATATTTACTAAAGCTTAAGATTTTCTTTCTACAACGGGAAAAGTTTGTAAAATAAACTTTTAGTTGAAAAAATAATTTCAAATCGGTATATTTTTATATTGTTTTACTGAAAATAAATTTCTCTTCATATTGGATATAGTTAAATTTATCTTAAATGTGCCAAATTGTTAAGTAAAACTTAATGCATTCCAATTTATTATTTTGAAAGAGGACATTCGAATTTTCGAATATTTCGAAGGTATTTATTGTTCAATTACAGTATGAATCTCATTCTTGTGAGTCCATAGTTGAAACATTTTTTTTTATTTACAAAATCATCTCTTGCTAATTGTGTTTCAAAGAAAAAGATTAACTTTTTTGGGACGGAATGTTTCTTTTAAACATACCTAAAGGAAGAAAAAGCAAAGAAGACTGAAGAAAAATATCCATAATTTAGTAAAAAATAATAAGAATATACGATAATATGAAACATGCATATTGTTTGGAGTCAACCGTGTAAGTATTTTAGCATCAAGGAAAATGATAAGTACCTAATGTAAGCGCTAATGGTATTTTACTTATTTTTTTTTGTCTCCGAAGAAAATAATGAATAAAGAATAAAAAGAAATTGCATCGATCATTTCTAGCTTTTTTTTGTCATAAGGAAGAAGTAATAGCATTAAAAAGATGCGTATGAAAAATGTCTTGTAATTACTATCTGTATTGTTTTTCTACATAACAAAAGCAGTTTTATTTGTTTCTACTTGAACGTTCATAGAAAGAACTTTTTTTTTAATTATTATGTATTTCAGAGTAAAGGGAGAATAAATATACGCTTTGTTTAAATATTTATAAAAATGTGTCAATTCAGCGTGCCTTTTAAGAAAATATTTTTTACAGAATTTTGCGAATTTTTTAGAAAGGGATGAAAATTTTATCGAAAGGAAGAATTTCAAAATACTGAATAATATTTTATTCAAAAATACTTTGAAACACTAGCATTATATCACAAATGAACTATAAAGTATGGTTGTAAGATTTAAAAAAAATGTTTTAATGCAATTTCTAAAAGATTAAAGAATTTTCGGAGAACATAAACTGAAAACACATACATTTATTTTAAAATAACATACGTGGTTAATATTTTGACCATAAGAAGAAAAGGCAGACAAAAATATACCCAAATTAACTATTAAATTAAAATTTTTTACTTTTTCCTGAAAAATGATACTTAGAAGGAAGCATAATATAAGCATTTTCAATGCCTGTAACAAAGTACATTATTATTCTATTAACGCTTTTTTATGCCATTTTGGCGTTTAGTTGTTTTCATATATTTCTTGGCGTGGATTAAAATTCCTACTGATTGACTTTATTAACCCTGTGTTTCACAAACTGTGGAGAGGGCCCCCTAGGGGGTGTGATAATCCAACTAGGGGAGCGCAAGCATATCGAAAATAAAACATTATTTAAAAATATTATTAGTTTACTAAAAGGAAGCAAAACAAAATACATTCTGATATAATAAAAATAAAATACGCAATTATACTGATTTAATATACTTATAAATGTATCAGTACTGCACAACGTATTTGATAATTAATTTAACAATACCAAGTTACCAGTGATCCCTTGAGTTTGTCATATATAAAAAAATTAATATTTATCTTGATAGTTTGTATGGTTTATAATTAAAGTCATGTTGTAGATTTGAGTCGAAGTACATTATTATTGAATTCAATACATTGTTAATTGTTTGGATGAGGGGGTGAGCACAAATAAATTATGACTGAAAATTGGGTCACAAATATTGAAAGTTTGAGAAGTTTAACCTCTTCCATGCTCATTTTATTTCAAGATTGTGGATAAAAAAATATCAATTTTTTGGGCTTATTTTCAAACATACATGTCTTTTTAAAAATAATAACACTTTTCGCATACTAAATTTCCGAAAAATTAATGTAAAAAAATTTATTTCATAAATAAGTAATTTACCTGTAAATTTGGTTCTCAGTGTGGCAGAAATAATTAGACTTTGGAGTCAATTTATTCTAACTATAGATATAAAACAGAATACCTAGCTTTCATCTTGAATTACAAGGTTTATTTACATCTTTTGCATTTACGTGAGAGATTATGAAATTATTTATGAAGTTTGACCGTGTGTGATAAATTCGAAAACACGGCACTGCTCGTAACCCAACATCACAATCTGGCTTGCAGAATCTTGTTTTTCTTCTTACTTTCTTCTCTTTACTGTCTCTCTTTGAGCAGAAAGTAATACACTGCCATGTTGGATTAGTTTTCTTCTCTGTTGGGGAAACAAAGTCAACTAAGTGTCTTTCTGACAGCCGTGAAAAGGGTTGCACAGCGGATGAACGTCCTCTTTTTGAAGAAAATTCCTCCGAGAGATGCTTTTCAATTATTCGAAACCACAAAAAGCCTATGTGAAATTATTTGGGAAAGACTGATTGCTCAGTGTAAATTTTCGATGCCCGAGCTACACGGGTTGAGACAGGGTCGTGCATTTCGTCTGTTCGAGCTCAGCATCGGAAAACGCGAGGAAGGGGTTAATTTCATATTGAAGGATCTATTTTTTCCCAATGGGGCTGTGGATTGGCATTTACTATTGCCGACCTCGTTTATTCCCTGTCAGCTAGTGTCACTTTTTAGTGCGGCACCATATAGTTGGAATACCAATCACCGCAATGTAATTTTGATTCCCAGTTTTCTCCCCATAAGGTGGCACCTGAACTCTTCGATGTCAAATGGCCCTCGGATTTCTTAAGCTAAATTGGCACTCAAGCTAAACTGGCACTATAGGGATCTTTAACAAGCCACATAATCATATGACATGGGCGCTGTCGATTTTCTGCGTCAGGAAAATCTATTGACTTCGGTCGTAGTTGAATCCGTAAACTTGAGCGTACAAGGCCAGCAACAAACCAACTATGCCATCTAACCAACCAAGATCTATTTTAATTTCATGCAATTTTTACTTCAGAGCATGTATTAGAAACAAATTTGCTTCAATATAGCGACTCTTGTGAAATCTTTTCTGAAACAGAACACTAAGTGAATTATCCTTAATTAAGAAATGCTATTATTCATATATTGCAAAAAGATATTTAAATCTTAATTAAATGTTCATTATATGTGAATAAAAAACATCTGGTTAAAGCAACTGTTTTATGAGAAATTTTTCAAGATATTTTGAAGCTAAAGATCGTTTCTTAAATTTTAATTTTTAATACGAATTACATATGTGTATACAAATAAAATTCAGAACACTGAATTTTTTGGTAACGTAGAATATGTTTCTTGCTTGTTAAGACAGCAATTCCATCAATAATAATAACAATAATTTTGAAAAGTCACTTGCAATAACTAAATGAAAAGTATTCGTTATTTGCACTCTAATATTTGTAAAAGCTGCTTGGATGTAAAGAATCAATTTTGTATATTTATGAAGAGGTATGAGATTGAGGTTTTATACAAATGTTTTATCAGACTTCAGAACTTATAAATCTTCCTAATGTATCTGCTGATAATTCCTTGAAACCTCTTTGCAATTCAAGAAGCTGTTAAATTTTCTCAACTGGATATTAAAGTCTCTACACTCGAAATGAATACATAAATTAAAATGAACTGAGAGGGATAGTTTAGTTTTCAGATATATTAGAAATAATTTACAGGAAATGAAATGCTATCTATGTTAATTTATTAAATATCTTAATATTGAGAATGAAGAGAAGAAATTGAGAGAAGACATCGATTTATTAACTTTGTGGTTTAATAATAAAAGCTAAAAACTGAAAAAAATATTTTCTATAAAAAACGAGACCACAGAAAAAAAATAAAAATAAAAAAGGCACACAAAAAAATTAATCAATTTACATTCGTATGAAGAAAAGGGTTAAAACAGTATTTCTTAGTCTGGATTTTGTATAGTCACTGAGAGCTCCTTATATGTACAAACTTTTTGAAAATGTGTAAGTACTTCGATTTTTAATTAAAGAAGAGAAATAACTGGTATGTTTTAAAAACAGGACTTGCTTTAGGAAACAAGTAAATATTGACATTGTTTTAACATTTAGTTTTGTGCAAAATAATGACTTTGAACAGAAAGATTTCTTTGATAACAGAGGACAAAGAAATCCTTTAGAATAAAATTCGCTTTGATTTATCACACATTAAAAAAAAGCATCCATCAAAAAACAGCTAGTAATTACTTTTTTGCAAAACGAACTTGTATACACAATTGTGCTTTAATATTTAATCAATATATAAATAATACGAATTGCTACTTAAAGTAGATCTGAACTACTTTTTTTTTATCAGATCGACAAATTTATTCCTATCTTAACATTTATCTAATAGTTATTATTGCATATCATTTACGGGCGAAATATTTTGCACTTGATTCCCCTAAAAATAATCATAATGTATTAATATAAATAAACAGATTTAATTCACAACGATGACAATTTTATTATTCCTTCAAATTACGAATGTGGGATACATTTTTCTGCAATTAATATTGCATAAAGGCTTATAATCTTCTTGAAATTGAAAGTGAAGGGCCTTCGGTAAAGGAATTTCATTCGGAAGTACGGAAAAGTGCTGCTTTTTCGAGCCATTAATCATTTCTTGTTGTTTTATTCTGTTTTGCCCTGGATATGTTCCGCGAAGAAAATTTCTCGCAAGAAAAAGAGCTCTGAGTAACATGAAGGATTTTCTCGGTCACAATCAACAAAGATTATTACTGATATCTCGAAGTTAAAGAAAAACTTTTAGATCAAGCAATTAAAGCTGATAATTATAGTTTCGAATAGTAATAAGAAATTATGTACTCAGTTTTGAATTTTTGAATGCTCAAATTGCGAATTCAATCTAACGAATATTTAAAAATTTTCAATAGATTTTGTACCTATAACATAAGAATAGATGGAATGAATGTTTATTAACGTTACTTCACAAAGCAACATTAATGATATTGGTGAAGGACCTTGTAATTTTGAACCATGTCATTCCCTCTATAAAAACTACAACGACACAAGGAGGACTTTGAGTCTCGGCAAATTTTTACGTTCATCGGCATTTCTACATGGCAGGTCTTCAATGTCACTAGAGTTCTAACTCTTGCGCCAAACTCTATTTGATGCGCCGGCCACAAATCAATGACCATACCCCGAGGCTACTAGAGCCACAACATTATTTGGAAAGACACACGTTATTAATCAATAAGTTATGTACATATATGTAATAAGATACATGTAATAAATCAAATATTCATCCTTCATATATTTCATAAGCTATGACTCGTTTTTCATGTAGTAAAAAAAGTAGTAAAGGAACACGCAAATATATATATATATATATATATATATATATATATATATATATATATATATATATATATATATATATGTTTATATATATGAAATCGCACCACTCCAACACCGTTCAAGCGATCACTATGAAAATTGGCATGTGAATGTATTTTTTGGGGGAGAAGGTGTTTGAGCAATTTTCTTTGTTGCAGATCCTCACTAGGTGGAGCTACAGAATATCAACTTCTGCACTATCTCAGTCAATCACCAAGTTGTCAACAGGGTCGCCAAAAATGATGTCAACTTGGCTCTAGCGCCAACATTTCACTATGTTTCAATTGAATTTCCATTATAATGTAAGGAACGGCGTTGCTTGCGCATATTACAAATTTAGCATAAAATTAATACAATAGAAAGTAATATTAATGTATTACACACCCAGATATAAATTATTTACCCTATTTTAAGCATTCATTACACAAAATGCGTAACAATGTGCTGCTTTTGCTGAGCAGAGAACAGCTTAGGAAGGTGTTTTGAAAAATCGACCCACAAGAAAGTTACAGGGCGTTATAAATAAAAAAAGAATCCTTTTTATCAGTTATTAGATCTACAAAGTTAGAATTTAACAAATAAGGTTTTTTTTTTGTTCAACTGAGATATGTGTGTGTGTGTGTGTGCAAAGGCTTTTTTTATTTAATTTGCAAATCGCGTAAAATTAACTCATTAAAAATTTCTTTATACTTCAATCTGTATTGTTTAATTTTTTAACTCATCCGTGAAAAGAACGGGTATACCAACTAGTATTGATATAATCACCAATTCTAATTTCGTATCTCATTCCACTTAGATGTAAAATTAATAAAAAAATCTTTACATATCAGGATAAAATATTATATTACGAAAGAATATTTTCTTAAAATATAATTAAAATATACTTCTGTAACTAGAGAAAGAGAGAAAGATAGAGCTTTCTTAAAATATAATTTAAAACTTTCATATTGAATTAAAGGTATTAATTGGAATTTAGTAAAAAAAAAAATACATATGTATTTTTTTAAGCTACCAATTTCATTAAATGTGATTATATATATGTGAGGTGAGAGTTCACACCTCACTCGGGTTAAAAATTAAGATGAAGCCACATTTCATATTTAAACACATTTAATGATGTTGCACAAAATATTTAAGGAGAGAATGAATATAGAAGAGTCCAGTTGCTGCCCTTAACACCAGTTAGCTGAAACGTTGAGAACATCCAACGCGCTACTCCATTTTGCCTCTCGATCTCCCAACCTGTCTGCCGGAATCACGGTTATAGTTAATGCGGTGGTTACAGTTAGGAGTCCCTGTTGCACCAATTAGCGTGAAAGGATGCTGCATATATAATTTTATATAACTGCTTAATTGTCACTTTTCCTTGAATATGTATGGATTTATAGAAAAAATGTGTATGTGTGTGTTGCAAATAAATGTGCGGTAAAATAAACACAACAAATATATTGGACTTCGATTCTAAAATAATATTATAGATTAAGTTGAATATTGGTATATAAAGTTCAAGATGATCAAAATAACTTACATAGAGTCTTTTTTCCGGAATATAGATTTATATTATTGACCAAAAATTATAACAGTAATTTAAAATGTATTTTCATAACATAGAATTTCTATCTTTTGGTATAGTAAACTTTTATATATATATATATATATAAAATATTGCTTACACTACAGCATAGGTTCCCAATCTTTTTTGAACTGGCGTCCCCTTTTCTAGTGAATATTTCGATACCGCTCCCTTCCAATCCAAAGAAATAAGAGCGTACATAACACATGACGAAAATAAAAGAATTAAATTTTAAAATTTATTCTATAACTAATAGAATATATTTTTTAATTTAATTTTTTTTTCTAAAGCACTCAATTCTTTTTTTACTTGTGCAAATCTAAAATAGCTATTACCAAGAATACATTTAAATGTGTAATATTATTTTTTTAGTCGTAGATAGGATATTGTTGGAATTGAAACGCTACTGAATTTCTTCTTTATTTAAAAGAGAGGAATAAAAGTTTTATCTTACCTGTTATAAGGACTGGCAGGGGTTTTAATGATACGAAGTATTCCATAATAAACTATTGCTTTATAAACGAATTGACAGTTTACGCCCTTAAAGAATTGCACGTTAATTACTGGTTAACATTTTTAATTATATTTCTTGAAATGCAGTGGACGAAACATTTTTCCTGCTGCTCACAGACTGCTTGAAAAGGATTTTTGTCAATATTTAAAGGCATCAAATTTTTAACTTAACTAATGAGAAGGTTGATTTTAATATATTTTAAGAAGTTTGCAGCCTTTAGGATATTTATGATTCCGTATCGCTTTCTGAGTGACGAAAGTAACAATTCAGAGCCACCCTGAAGATATTTGCGATGATAATGTTTCCTGAATAGCTCAGGGACAGAATATAATACAGAAAGAATAATTTGATGTTTTGCATTTTTTGATAAATTCGCGTTAAAACTTCCATCCACTCTCAGGATCCATTCATCATTTAAAAATGAATACAACATTTTGAGCTTATTTAAGGGTCCATTTCTCCTTTCATTTTGAAAGTTTAAATCTCTTCAAAAATATTTTCCGTGGTACATAGGTTATTATGAAGGAGTGAGCTTGATTCAGTTTCGCAGGGAGGAGGAATGTGTTTCAAACAAGGTATAGTTTTCTAAATACAAGGGGGGATTGATAAATAAGGTCTCCAATAGTATAAAATAAGTTTCCGACAAGGTAAAATAATGACAGAGATATCAAAATGAAGGAAATTTATTACGCTTACATATTGTAAACTCATTTCTCAATATAGTTGCAACTAGTTTGTTCTGTTGTTCTATAAATTTTTTCATTTCTTCCATGAAGTTAAAAGTTTCAAAAAGTTCGGTCAATCTTTCCGACTCCAGTACCTATTAACCATTGCCGTTGATTCCAATATAGGTAATGTGAGCTCTTTTTTGAGATGTCTCTCTTCCAGTCTTCTCACTTTCTTCACCCCCCCCCTTTTGGCCATTTAAAAGAGTAGTTACAACTTCATCAGCATCCTTTAGCTATCAAAAATTAGTAATAGCTCTATATTCCAATGACAACGCATTAGAAAAGATATGCATTTGAAATTTTCAAACATTTATTTTTTTGCAAGGTACAAAATAATTTCTCGTAAAAGTAAAATCCTTTAAATATTTGACGCACAAATAGTACTTCCGGTTATTCCTGATCACCTTCGTAAGCAAAACTTCATGTAGTAAGCAGTTAATGTTAACTACAGAAGAGACTAATAGAGCCAACAAGATAAGAAATTGTGGCAATAGCAAATTAAACAAAGCGACATTTTTGAATTCTTTAAGCTCTCTAACAACAATGTAACCACTGGCGATAAATTAGCTTGAATCGTATCCCAATTTAAACCTAGAAACTTTGTAGTGTGTTCTAACGCTTTTCGATAAATCTCTGGGGAAATCTACATTTTAATGACTGGTTGATTTGAGTATCTTGTCTTGTGAAAGAACCGTGATATATGTATATTAGGGTTACTATTTAAAGATACGTATATTAGGTGGAAAAGCGAGATATGATGAGATAAGGAGATATGTTTGCGATTGTAAGGTGAAATATTTTTGGGATTATGTTTGTTATTGGAACTGGTGAACGAATTTGAAGGTCTTGAATCTGCATTCAACTTTTGTCCTGATTTATACTGAAATTTGAGCTTCGTTGGCTGTGCTTCAAAGTTTCTTTTATAAAACTTAAGATATCTTTGTTATTGATGAGGATTTGAGGTTCATTTTGCTCCCATCTAGTATTTACCATAAATATATAATGCTTAGATTTAATAAAAGTTGTTGAATTTCATACTATACATCTGGATTCTTATCCTCGTAGCATTAATACGAACTCCAGTTTCTTTTTCTTTAACTGCCCATAAAAAACACTATAAGTTGTGAAAAAAACCCTTGCTGAATGCAGAGTGTTTTCAGTTCATCCCAGTTTATACTTAATTTTCATATAAATTTATTATTGCATCTTTTAAAATCATCAAAACCACCCTAGATATCTCATAGGATTCATAAATATCTTTTCCTCCAAAATAAAAACCATATACATTAAGAGACGTATCTAATATTTCTACACTTTTAGGCTTATTGTCTAGATACCGGCTAATGAGCTTCCTAATCGTCCCACTCAGTATAAGTGGAAGTGTCTTACAATCAAAGGGTGGATGAACAAATATTCTCCTATGAGGCGGGAGTCGTAATTTGATTAAAAGAAGAATTGTGATCAAATTTCAGGATTGATCGGCATTTGGATTAAAACTTCTAGTAAATGATGTTGATAGGAATAACAAACCATGGTCGTACAGTGCCAAGATAGCAGTCGACCGAGAATGAGGACAGAAGGAGAGGACAGAATGATCGCTTAACCCTGTGACTGGAACATCCGTCTCTCAGACAGGAATGATTTACTTTGACGCCTGCAGATAACGCCGTGGAATGATTTTTTTGGGGAGGTGGGCTTCAGTTGGACTCTACCTAGTAAGATGATCACGTGGTTGTATTTGGTAATTTTTTTCAACTCACGATATGTGCGATTTTTCTTATCTATCACCGTCTATCAGTATCTATATTCCTATACTTTTTTTTCGATTTTGGTATTATTATTTTTAAATATTTTTACATGAATATAAATAATTTCTCATCAGTTTTTATAAAAACACTAGTCACAATTCTTGTGATAAAAATATATTAATATAGTGTGCCTCATAAATATTAAAAATTCTACTCAATTTCATGAGCGATAAGTACATTTAAAACAGTCTTTAAGATTATAAAATTCAAAAAAAATTGCATATCCGTTTGTCAGACGGATGTTTCTAAAAGAGGTAAAAAAATTGATGTTCCAGCCAGAGGGTTAAATCAGGGGCTGGCAACCTTTTAGGTGTAGTGTGCCAAGCCAATCTACTAATTTGATGTAGATTGCCCCACTTTAGAAAATATTCAATTCCCATCGCAATGCATGCAGAGATAGGTAATAGAGGTCAAGAATACAGAGAGGGATTTAAAGTTTTATTACTTATTAATTATGCTTAAAAGATATTTATTTTTTCATAAAAACAGATAAAGATATAACTATTCCTTCAACATAAATAAAAAATTAAAATTGTACATATAAATATATATCTTTTAAAAGTAATTATGAAATTAAGAAATAAACATAAAATATAAGTTTTCTTGCCACAAGTTAAGTAAAAAATAATTTTTAATGTGAACTTTGTCGCCGCAAATCTCTACTTAGTATCACAACATCAGAAGTATAATTTGTGACCAACAATTTGTCGTATGAATCCGAATTAGAATTGGATTCATACCTGCCTCATGAAATAGCACGCAAGAGCGGAATTTTATTCACCGAGTTTATTTTGAATCCAAATTATGCATGTTGATATATTTTTTCCTTCTTGTTATAAATCTGCAAAAAAACATTTGTATAGCAGAATTTTTATTTATTCTTGTGTCATTTGTGTTTTTGAATTCCTACTATTAGTTTATACTTTCCCTATGTATATTTATTTATATATATTGTTAAAATTTTCAATCTTTAATATAATACTTTTTATTCACCCACTCAAGTTCAAATATGTTTTTTAAACCTGTTCTGGATGACACTTGATGTTAATACAGTTTTTTGAGATATTAATTTATTAATTATGTTTAATTTTAATCAATTAAAGTTTGAGAGATATATTTCCGTCGATATTATTCCTCTAAATGGCAGCACCATTGGATATAACAGTTTTTGTTAAATTTGTGACGAAGATTCAACTTAATCTGAATAATAATATGCTAGTTTCAATGTTTTAAAAAACCCGTTTAAGGTTGATTTCTAGTTGCCATAAGAATTTGAATATATTCTATATATGTAAACTATAATTATATGAGAATTTATACAGAAATTTATTAAAAAACTATTGTATGTACAAATAATAGAGCTTAACCTAACAAAAGTACATGGAATTACAAAATTATAACTATTTGAAGAACATCTCAGTAGAAAAAATTAAATTTTTATCTCATTGAAAAAAAGATGAAAAAAAAAAAATGATGAATTCTTTTTCAGTAAGGTGAAAAAATTGTAAAAGATTTACAGCTTCATTTCTCGCATAAGTTTACAGCATTTTTTATTCGTTATTGCATTTTATGTACGTATAATTAGTTATATCGGCTAGAAAAATATTTTTGTTGGCACGTTTCAAGAACTATTCACTGTCCACATCCGACCTAAGTAATTTTTTAATGCTTCTATCTTATTTTCTTTTAAAATAGACAATAATCACTAAGTTTTTTATGTCAAATGCACTCTTTTTTATTTTTTGGGAGATGTGTATTGAATCAATCACTGGAAGTCATGTAAAAGGTGCATTCGGAAATTTGGTGGGTGTGGTACATATATTTACGTCAACACATCATTCAAAAACAAGATACTTGTTACATTTTTCATTATTATAAAAACACACACACACACGACCTATTTACTTAAATTTTTCGTTATTTTAACTACCATATTCAAATTCAACAAAATAATTCAATTCAAAATTTAAGTCCTTTCATATTGAGAATTTAATTTATTATTTTACTTAGAGTCCCATATTTGATTTTGAAGTAATCTGTGTAACATAATCACCTACAATCGATGTAGTTATGCTACTCCCCAAATGTTTTAAATTTGTATTTTAAATGCATTTATTCCTAATTATTGATCTTGAGAAAAATCATGAAAATAAGTTTGTGTTGATCTATTGTTGTTTCAATGGAACACCTGAATGAAAACACAATACGAACAGAAGTTCCTATCCTACATGCAGAATCTTCGATGAAATAGAAATGAAAGATTCCGGTAGTGCAGCTTTGTTTCACCATCTCATTTCAGAAATTTGAGGCCAGGAAATATTTTTAAAGGATGATTTTTCAGAATATTAGAATCTAATTTTCATATAATTCATGATAGAAAAGGAAAGACAAGATTACAAATAACGTTTCTTGCAAAAATGATACACTGGTGTTTATGTGTGTGTGTGTTGATAATAAAAAACACTTTATAGATTGCATCTATTGGATTTTCACTGTTTTTACTGAGATCTTATACTTTCAAATATAAACAAGATTTTTGATGTAAATAGTAAGAAAAAGGTATTTTTTTTAAGTATAAATCAAAATTAATTCATCTATTCTAAGTACAATCTATTACTTAATTTGTCTTGTGAAAAACGATTCTTGAAACCAGAACACATAAATGAGTTCATATATAAACTCTTCAATATAAATAAACTCTTGTTTATAAATAAATCACTGATTGAGTAAGTAAATAAAAAATGATAACTTTTTTAAACTGATTATAAAAATAAAGATAATTTATTAAAGGTATTAAAAGGAGTTTTTTTTTTGTATTATCAATTAAAAAAGTATTAACTTCATAAAAGTTCCTATAATTTGTGTCTTTTTTCCATCGTAGAAAAAAATTTCTTTTTTGTGTTTTTCCTACAAATTTATTAATTTTTGAATTTTTTAACTGATTTTTACTATAAAAATAATTTTTTTAAGAAGAACAAATATGTACGTTTGGAAGAAAACTAATTGTTTTAAATACTAATTATATACTTTCAAAAAAGTATGTCTGGTTTAAAAATTTGAGTATTTTCTAATCAATGAATGCATAATATGCATAGTAAATGATCTCAAAAATTTCAATTTTCAATACCTTGTAATTAGGGTATATAATGTACCAGTGAATTGTAAGTTTCAGACAAAGTTTATGCCAATGTTTGCCTATTTATTTCTGCGGAAAATTTGGGCTGCGTATCGATTTTGTTCACGATGGAAATTCCCACTGAAAGAATTAATAATCGAAAAATTAATCTTTAATTTTTCCTAGTATTAGTTACATTTAAGGACTATACTTTTATTTAAGGTTACTCATTCAATTATGTTTTACCCTTTATATCTTTTTAGTTATTAATGACATACAATTAAGTAAATAAATATAAATTATATAAGTAAAAAATACGTGAGTAAGAATAAATAATTATTATTTCAATGTATGTGTGTATGTATATATCTATGCCAAAAGTCACATATGATAGAAAAAAATTAATATCCATATGATAGTAGCTTCACGCTAGAGATTAAGAATTGTATAAATGGATAGATTTTTATTTAGGAAATTTATAAATGTGTTCAAACATTTTACTTGTACAAGAACATATTTCATAGTACAAGTGGGAAATTTCCTGACGTGTTATGATCGCCATGCATGTATATTTGTAAATAGCAGCTTTTCAGCTAAGGACAAAAATGAACAATCCACCCCTCTCGACAAAGCGAAAAACTATAATTAAAAAAGATAAATTGTTCACATATAGATACACACCTATAAAACTTGAGTAAGTCTTGTGAAGAAAAAGGCAGCATAACAGCATAAACTGCTGTTTGTAAAACATGAAACACCATGAATGAATCATCAGAATTAAATGAAATTTAATACACAAACGACTTGTATTAGTACGAATAAATGACGAAATTTTCAAAGCAAAAAAAAAACAATTTTAAGTATCCGAAATCAATATTTGGTGTAGCCACCACGCGTTGCAATAAGTGCTGCTATACGACGTGTCACGGAGTAAAACCGATTTTGAAGGTCTGCTTGTGGAAGAGAATTCCATATTGCTTGTATGCGCAGCAAAAGTTCGTTTTTTGAAGCTGCAGGACGCGGATAACGAGCGAGACGCCGACCAACCAAATTCCGCACGTGCTCAATAGGTGATATATCCGGCGAATAAGCAGGCCAAGGAAGAAGTTGCATGTGTTGGGCTGAGCAAAAGTTTCGAACAGTCTTTGCAACATGTGGGCGTTCATTATCCTGCTGAAAGATTATTCCAGGAATACCTTGAAGGAAGGGAACGACTTCGGGCTGTAGCACTTCATGAACGTACCTATTGAGATTACCCTCAATTCGTAGTAAATTGGATCGTCCATGATACGAAATCGTTCCCCAAACCATAACTCCGGGTCTTAGGCCATTATGTCGTTTGATAACGCACTCTGGAAGACAGTGTTCACCGACATAGGGTCAAACACGAATACGGCCATCATGGTCCCACAAATTGAAGCGTGAATCATCTGAAAAGACAACTTGGGGCCAATCACCTTACCAGTCTCTGTGTTCATGAGCCCATTGCAGACGCAGCCGTCGATGGTTTGCCGTGAGGGATATCCTGTATAAAGGCATCCTTGCACGCAATCCACGGTGCAGCAGGCTTCGACGAATTGATGAAGCCTACATTAGTACACCTGTAACTGCCACCTGTCTGGAGGAAGCTATACGGTCATTCACCGCCATGCAGAGCAGGTGTCGATCGTCGCGCACTGGCCTCACCTTCTGTCATCTACTGCCAGTTTTTCGAGTTGTTCGGTAATCGTCGGTCCACTGCTTCCAAACTTGCATCACTGTGGAACTGTTCCACAGCACACGAGCTCCTATTGCGCAATAAGAAAATCTTCCTTCTCAAAGGCTGATAATGCTCCCCCTTTCAAACTCCGTAAGTTTTTGGAATTTCTCCTTATTTCGTCGTGGAGACAAACTTAGGTCTCACTAAACGTTCACCACTAACAAATAATCATTAACTATTTTCAACGACTCGCTACAGCCCTCTATTTATACTCTTTCAGCATCAGTTCAGAGGGCGCTGGGCACGCTTCACATGCGTGGTGGCTCTGAAACTGCACCATTTTACGCAACATCCTGTGATTGATATTTGCTGCAAAGTTAGTTCAATTTTAATGATTCCTTCATGGTGTTGCACTTTTTACAAACAACAGTGTATATATATATATATATTATTTTAAGTCCTAAGAATACAAAATAATTCGAGATTGTGGACATGATTACCTGTTATTATTTCAAACAAGTGAAATTTAAAAGAAGGAATCACCCGTTTCAGCAGACTAATTTCTTCGAAAAAAGTCTACTGACGATGAGGATTACAAGCGTTTATTTTAACTAATAGCAAACACATTCAGGACTAAAATTAAACATCTCCAGTGGCTTTCTATCTACTAAAACTTATTACTCCAGTCCTCTTTTGGATAGCTGACACCGAAACCAGTAGCGCATCGTACACCCCAGCAACCCCCATATTGCGGAGGGCAGGATTCTAGGAGGCCCAAAGTTTGACTGACGTCAATTACGTTCCCTTTTTAAGATCCTGTTTAAGGCCCGAAACCTAACCTTGAAAGAGAGTCCCAAATATTTTCCGTTACGCCACTGCACCGGACATTGTATGGGTAAAAGGAAAGTCCATTGTGACCCCATTTCGGGATGGGGAGAAAGTTACTTGTGAAAAATTTGTAAGCATATCGAATTTCATAATTTAACATATACTCCCACCTCGAACCCTTCAAGTTTCAACATAAAAGAAAACTGCCATTAAACATAAAGAGTACAAAATAAGGAAATAAGATATGTTAAATGAGAGAGAGAGAGAGAGAGAGAAATACCTACACTGCTGGCCACCGTAAATGCAACACCCTGAAGGAAGCATGCAAATAACATGAAATTTACAACATGCATTAGTGGAGGTAAGATATGCAAATGATTAGAATTTCAGCGCAGACACACATCAAAGCGCTATCTAAGGATTGGAGATTTCGACGATTTCAAGTTCGGCAATTGTGTTTTTCTTGTGGTGTTTTCAAAAAACGATCAAATATATCTCGCAGGAAACAGCGATCAGCTTTTGATCAAGTATCCGAGTTCGACAGAGTAAGGATAGTGGCCTACCGAGATTGTGGATTATCTTTCAGGAAAATCGGTAGTCGTGTTGGACGAAACCAAAAAACTTTAATTCGGATATGTGACCGTTGAATGCAGGAGGGTACGACGGACCGACATGGTCGATCGCATCCACCTCAATGCACCACTTCACGTGAGGACAGGCAAATTGTGCGCATGGCAGTGACGGACCTCTCAGTCACATCATGAACCATAGCACAGCACATTGAGTCTATAACGCATCATTCAGTGTCTTCGCGTACCATTCGACACCGTTTACAGCAGAGTGGTCTGTCCGCAAGATGTCCATTACTTGGTCTACCCTTGACGCAGAACCACAGACGTCTCCGCCGCCAATGGTGCGATGAAAGAAGGATGTGGGTGGCAGAATGGAATGAAGTTGTCTTTACTGACGAGTCACGCATCTGTCTGCATTACCACGAATGGTCGGATTCGAGTCTGGAGACACCGTGGAGAGAGGATGCTGAACAGCTGCGTTATGCANAGACGTCTCCGCCACCAATGGTGCGATGAAAGAAGGATGTGGGTGGCAGAATGGAATGAAGGTGTCTTTACTGACGAGTCACGCATCTGTCTGCATTACGACGATGGTCAGATTCGAGTCGAGACACCGTGGAGAGAGGATGCTGAACAGCTGCGTTATGCACTGCCACACTGGTCCTGTATCAGGTGTTATGGTAGGGGGTGGTGTTGTATATCACTCTCGCACTCCTCTAGTACGCATTGCCGGTACTTTAAACAGCCAGTGCTACATCTCCGAGGTGTTGGAGCCAGTTGTTCTTCCTTACCTTTAGGGCTTGGCCACAGTCATATTTCAACAGGATAATGCGCGACCAAACGTGGCACGCATTGTCCAAAGGTTCTTTGTCAATCACCAGATTAAATTGCTTCCCTGGCTGGCTCACTCTCTGAATCTTTCGCCGATAGAAAACGTGTGGTCCATTGTTGCTCAACAATTGACCCAGATTACACCCCCAGCTGCCACACCAGATCACTTTGGCAACGTGTGGAAGCTGCTTGGTCTGCTTTACCCCAAGAACACATCCAAAGTCTCTTTGAATCAATGCCGAGGTGTGTGGCAGCGGTGATCTCCAACAATGGCGGCTACTCTGGCTACTGATTCTGGCAGGAACCACACTTCACAGAAGTCTATAAATTTAATCATTTGATACTTGGTCAACATGTTATCTACAAAATAAATCTTGTTGTGCTATTTCTTGTCTTTCTTGGTGTTGCATTTACGGTGGTCAGCAGTGTAATTTATACTCAATATAATTTCAGAAGATATATACAATTTTTTGTAACAAAAAAAAATATTTTTAAATTCGATCCAAATGCCGCCCTTAAAATCTGCCACTCCCGGCCGGGGGCCAGTTTGTCCGGCCCTAGAGCCACTTCTGATATACATTAGTATAAAAATGTGCGATATTGCTCAAAATCAAGATTTGTATTGACTTTCATAGTCTAGAATATTCTGAAATTTCGAAATAAACTAAAGATTGATTTATCTCTTATGAAGTTCTAAGTTTTTACCAGGGATCACTTATTTGCAATATTTTTCTGCAATTTTAGGATAAATATAAAGGACAAAGATTCCTGTTTATTCAGATTGTTACGTGTTTCATTATTTATTTCCATAATAGTGACAACCACCATAGAAAAAGGCATTTTCTTACATATTAAAATGTTTATTAGGATGTGATAAATTGTGTTGAAAGTTCTAAAAGTTTTACAAGTGTTTCTTTGTTTAAAATGCATAAAATACAGTTTTTTATAAGTGTCAACTTAGAAAAAAATATTTTAAATAATAATTATTATTTCGAAATTTCTTCACACTTCTTGATATTATTCCAAGATTTTGCTCAGTTTGAGAAGGTTGGGTTAATTGAATAGATATCAAAATGCTACTCGTGCTTTTTTATTTATATACTAATAATTGAATTATCGATTACATTTAAAAACTCATTATCAGCGTTTGTTGCAATTGCAATCTGTTTTGCAAAGTGATATTAAAGTGTTGTTAATTCAGGTGCTAGTTATATGCATGAAAAGTTCACGAAGAATTGCTATAATGTTCATAGTCCGAATATGCCCGTTTTCGTGAATGTCTCTGTCTCTCTCTCTATATATACAAGTTCTAACATAAAATTTAATAATTTTTAAGTAATAATACACTTATAAAAATTCCATTAGAATTATGTAGCACTAACCGTTACCCACCCGCTTTGCTAAGTATTTCATTATAGTACTAAGTATCACTAATACAGTATATCACTAAGTATTGTACTACACTGCTGGCCACACAAAATGCAGCACTAAGAAGGACCAGAGATATCACAGTGAAATTTATTTGGCAAATAACATTTTGTACAGAGATCAAACGATTAAAATCGCAGCCTCTTATGACGTGTGGATGATGACAAAATTAGTAGTTAGTGTAGTAGGCATCGTTGGTTATAACAGCTACCGCACGCCAAGACACAGAATCAGAGAGGCTTTGGATCCATCTTTGGAGTACAGTTGTTCATGTAGCTTCCACATATTTCCAAAGTTGATCTGGTGTAGCAGTGGGTGGTGTATACCGGGCCAGTCATTGTGCAAACATGGGCCACACGTTTTCGATTGACAATAGATCGGGAGAACAAGTAGGCCAAGGACGCAATTCAGTCTGATGGGTAAAGAAGTATTCTTGAACATTGCGTGCCAAGCGAGGTCATGCATTATCCCTTAGGAATAAGGCTGATGGAAAGAGCTGAATGTATGAAAGGACCAAGCGCACCAACACTCCAGAGATGTATCACTGACTGTTCATTTTACCGGCAATGCACACTAGAGGGGTGCAGCAATAAAATCCAATACCACCCCAAATCATGAAATCGGGTGTAGGACCAGTGTGGCGATCCATAACGCAACAGCTCAGCAGCCTCTCAGCATGGTTTCTAAAAACTCAAATCCGACCATCGTAATGTTGCAGGCAGAAGCGGGATTCGTCAGTAAACACAATGCCGTTCCATTTCATTATCCATGTCTGCCGTGCATTGCACCATTGTCGGCGCAAACCACTGTGATTTCTAGTCAAGGGTAAACAAAACCATGGATGCTTTGCGGACATTCCACTCTGCGGCAAACGGTGTCGAATGGTACGAGCGGACACCGATTGATGCGGAACAGACTGAATCTATTATGCTATGGTTCGTGATGTGGTTGCGTGATTAATCACTGCCATACGCTCAATTCATCGTTCATCACGGGCAGTGGTGCAACGAAATGGGTGTGATCGATCACGTTGGTCCTGTATTTCCTCCTACGTCCAGCGATGACAGATCCCCATCACAGTTGCTTGGTTTCGTCCAACACGTTGACCAATTTCTCTGAAGGATAATCCGCAATCCCTAATGGCTATTATTCTTCCTCTGTCAAATTCAGAAACTTGGTCAAAAGACGCTCATTGTATTGTAAACAGCTTATGTAAACAGCTTACGTAGAAAAAAATAATTGCCGTATTTCAAATCACCAATCTGGGTAGCTCGTGATTTGCGTCTGCGCTATAATGCTATTGATTTGCATATTCATCCCCACAAACTCATGAGGTAAATTTCACATGGTTCGCATGCTTCCTTCATGGTGTTGCATTTCGTGTGGTCAGCAGTGTATTTACATATATAGATTATTGATATCTTAGTGTCCTAAAATTGTGTTCGGTTATATAAAAAAGCTTATTATAACTCCCACGTGATTTAAAAAGGACAATAATTCGGAATAATAATATCTAAAATTGAAATAAATTATCTTTTACACACCCGTAACCTCCTCCCTTAAAATAGATTTCCACAAAATCTATTTTTAGTGAATCTACTCAACGAAAAAAAAAACCATGATTGCTAAAATTCAAGTATAAATCTAATAGTTCAAAAACGGAAAATATTTGTATCCTAAGCCGTGTAACCCCCTTTAGAACTCGATTTCCGAAAGACCCGTTCCGAAACATGAACACCAAATTTCATTACTGTAGGTCTCGTAGTTCGAAAACGGGAATTTTTTTTTCAATACATCCCAGTAACCCTCTTCCCTCCCGTAGGAGTCAATTTCCGTAAAATCCATTGTTAGTGGATTTCTATACAACAAAGTAAACACATTCATAACAGATTTCAAGTAAATTTATCTAACAACTCAAAAACAGGGTTTCTTTTTTCTATAACTTCCCTCAACCCCTCGCGATTTTGGCAAAACCCGCATTTTTAGATTAATTCTACTTCATGAAAGGAACATGCAAAATAATTTTTAAATCGATAGGTCTAATAACTGAAATACGGGGATGTTTTTCTATAGCGCCAATTAAGTTTCCGTAATGCCCCTCGGGGGTCGATTTTCGTAAAACCACTTTTGTGTCAGATCTCTACTTCAAGAAAGGAACGTATTCAAAAACGGAAATATTTATCTATAACGCCCTTTAAGCCCTCGCAACGCCCTTTTAGAGTTGTGATTTTCCCCAAATCCTTTCTTAGCAGATCTCTACTCCATGAAAGGAACATACCAAATTTCAAGTCGGTTGGTCTAATATTTTCGTAGATATCATGATGAGCGAGTGAGTCGTTTTTCTCCTTTATACATGTAAATTATATATATTTTTTCCTCTTTAGAAGTTTTCAGACTTATGAAAACTTTCGAGAATTGAAAATAGATTTTGATCATTCCTAATGGTTCCAGTTGAAATAATAACTTCAGCAAATGGTCTCTGGTAGCCTGATACGAAAACGAAAATAATATCTTCAGTCACAAGAAATCTGATTAATTCTTAAACTGAAATTTTATGTTATCCGATCATGTCGGTCGGCCTCTTTTTAAAATATTCAAGACATAACTCAGGAAGTCAATACTTTAAGTATGGTTCTTTGCAAGCTTATAATGCGATTCTTTCTTGATTCTGCCTTCTGTAACATCCTCCTTCATTAGAAGCTGTAGGTTAAAGATGATTAACATTAATAAATTATTAGCTGATCCCTGTTGATTAATTCATTTCAAAATTTACAATTCTATTTCTCATAATTAAGCTTTCATAATTTAGAGCTCTCATCGCTTTAAAAATAGAAGACCCGATTAATGCATGTTGATTATACATTGCTCTATAACTATTAATTAATTTACCACAATCATTCTGAATTTCTGCTAGAACTTTAATGCATTTGTTATTAGCGATGATTGGAATGATTATGTAAGACTAATTGCTTCATTATAAACTCTAAAGTCGTGCTTGGGAATTATGATTTGATATTTATTCAACACACATATTTTATGAATAATATATGAAATCCAATTGATTGAGGATTTATTACAGATTATTCCTTGCCAAGATATATTACATCAAGAATGTTTAAATGCTTTATTATTTCATATTATTGTATATTTTTAAACCATTTTAATATTTTTAATTATTGTCTACTACTATGGTTGTGTTGAATAGATTACATGAAGTTTTTTGCTTCAATTTGGCATTTTTGTTTCTTTAAGAAAAGCTACAAAGTTGCTTAATAACAGTTTTATTTTTGAAGATTTTCCTTTCTCGCAATTCTAAGTATTTGGTTTTTTTTAATGCCCCGTTGTTGATTCGCGTACACGCATTTTGTTGTTGTACAATCAAATAAAATGCACAAACGTATTGAAAAAAGAATCCTGATAGTTAAATAGCACAAAAGTCCTATATATATTGTTAATTTTTCTTTTAAAATGTGATGTTATTAAGGAATAATTTTATTTTTTGCCTGTTTCATGAAAATATTCATCTAAAAATGTTTTTAAGAAAATCATTTTCCCACTGGCTTAAGTTTTCGTTCTACTCATGATTATTATTTTTGAAGTTGGTTAAAACTACATGAGTAAGAATAAATATAATTACTTTTAATATAATACTATTTAAATCAAAATCAAATGTAGTGACTGTGTAAACATTCAGAGTTGTATCAAAAATCAGTCATACTTATATCAGGAATTTAAGTTTAGTATGCAATTTTCCTGGTTCGAGGTATGTTCAGAATTGCGAAAAGAATTTTATATCCATATGATCCCCCATGAATCATATCCATATGAAACTTTTAGATTGAACTAGCTGTATTAGAAATTACTTTCATCAAGAATTTGTTACCGTAAGAAAGAATGGTATATTGAATCATGACCGACAACTTTGAATGAACCAACTTAGCAATAGTTAGTAGAAACGAAAGAAAGTTAATAAATAGTTGGTGTAAATGAACACATATAGAACAATTTTCAGACTCTGATTTTAAGGAAATAATTTTATGCTTAACTCTCAATTTTATTGTAAAATTTGTTTCCCAGATTTCATGACGAATATTTATTTCTTAGTGCTTTACTTTAATTATAAAACTTGTTTGATATCTTAAATTTGTAAAGATTAGCTACTCCCAAATTAAAATAATCTTAATCTTACAAGGGGAGGGCATCACTAAGGAAATTCATTTGGGGTCGAGACTTGGTATAAGAGTAATACTCCTTTAGGGTGTTCAAACCTCAATCTGTAATTCCGCCGAATGACCAATCCATTCGGAGATAAATAGCCTTCGAAATTCATGATTACCTTTTATACAATTAAGTTTTAATTACATCCAGCGACTCAGTAGCGTGGTTGGTAGAACGCCTGCTTTCTTCGCCGGTGGATAGGGTTCGAATCACGTGATTAATTTTTATTTTCAATTCATTTAATTATTTTTTTAAAATTAAATAAATTTATTTAAAATTGACTTATTAAAATTTTTATATAATTATAAAATAATTAAATTAATAATATATAAAAAAAGACATATATTATTTTTATTATAATTATAAAATAATTAACTTAATAATAATAATAATGCCTTTTATAAATTATTTTATATTATATATAATATTTAATTTATAGTATATTGTATTTCCCATTATAAAACTATTTGTAACTAATTTTTATATAAAATATCATTTAATATTTATTATATACTTTATTATATAAATATTATTTATTAATATAAAAATATATTTATATAATATAATATAAATATTTATATAATTACAGCAATTTTTTATTTTATAAAATACAAAATAATTACATAAAATATCATTCAATATACCTTTCCTAAATAAATTTATTTAATTAAAAAATAATTAAATTAATTAAAAATAAAAGTTGATCGCGTGATTCAAACCCTATCCGCCGGCGTGGAAAGAAGGCGTTCTACCAACCATGCTACTGAATCGATGGAGGTAATTAAAATTTAACTATATAAAAGGTAATCATGAAGGCTATTTTCTCCGAATGAATTGGTTATTTGGCTGAACTATATGGAGGGCTGAACACCCAATAGGAGTACTGCTATTACACCGTCTCGTCCCAAAATGAATTTCCTTAGTCGTGCCCTCCCCTTGTTTGTCTTAATATATTATATACTCTTTAGAAGAATATAATATATTAAGACATACAAATTTCATGAAAAATTCAGCATTTTCTCTTTCGTAATAGCAAGTTAGTTACATTAGTGATATAGATAGGAATTAATCACACACACATAGATAGGAATAATTAAAAAGTTAATAATAACAACCATGTATTAAAGAAGACTTGAGTAATCAAAATTCATTGATCCGAAATGTTTGAATGCACTCAGACTGTTAGCTACCACAAAACAACAGAAGTTCCATTTTTTACAATTATGTCTTGATGTTCAATTAGATTTAACTTTCATAAATGAAATGCCAATAAGCCAATAAGTTACTGAGTTTAGACAAGGCATTATAATCTAGTTGATGAATCTAATTGTCAAACTGCAAGTAAAAATTTACGCACTGCTCATTGCTAACTTCTCAACTAACACTAATATCAGCAATCTGTTCATACACCTATCTCTCTCTTTCACTTATTTTTATATCTTAGAACTAATCTATATATACCAGTGCTTCTCAAAGTTGTAATATTCGCGACCCAGTATTTAATCATAATTTTCATCGCACCCCCCCCTCCCCCTCAGTTGTTTCAGACGTGTGACTAGAGGCTTTGTCCATATGAAACTCAATTTTATCAATGTCCTTTTCATATAATGCTAGAATTTCTTCTTCGAAAATTGGTTCTAAAATATTTAGTGGATAGTAGAATGAATGAACTTTGGCTTTACTTGAGAGACTTAATTGAAAATTTGCTTATGTAACAAAATACTGCAACTATCATGAATCCCTTTGAGAACTTTTCGGTGCACTGACGAAGCAATTTTATACAGTAATTTCCATCAGATGAGCAATAGAAAATTGTTCTTTTATTACAGTCACTTAAATATACCCATGCCTCATCGAGTGTTACCACAAATTTCCATTTTTCAGTAGCTACGTGTTTTTTTAAATAACTTATTTTTCTTTCAGCAATATGCTTTATCAAAAGTAAATGAACTTTAGGTTTAAACATTTTTTTTTTTAACTTTTACTTTTTTTTCTTTTGGGTCAGACATTACAATATTTCTTGTTATAAATATTGTTAGAACTCCATTTTAAACTTTTAACTTTCAAAATTACATTGCAATCCCATTTGTAGATGTATCAGTAATTGTGAGAGTAGAACTATTGTTTTTCACATCATTCGGAAGCACCTGTTATACCTACATTCCAAATTTTATCAATATAGTAGTTGTACTTTATTGAACCTGATATTTTATAAAAATTTTTTGTATAAATATCCATAAACAAAAATTTCTAAGCAGATTTAATTTTTGTTTGTCAATGGAATACTTAAAGTTATTATGGTTTGTTTTTGTTCTAATGTTATGAACATAAAAAATTATTTTCGTTGTCTACATAGCGGTAAATTGTTTGAAACTAATAGAACTAAATTGTTTTCTTCGGCGAAGAAACTCTTGCAGTTTAGAGACAATGGATCTTCTTATGCCAGTAGAAATTCCACAATGTGCATTCAATTCATCCTTGCCATCACCAATAAAGTGCATTCGTAGAAATTTTTGTTGACCATCTGTGAATGGAAGCAGGAAGCCAAATTTATGATACATTTGTCCCTTCATTTTGAAAGCTGGCATCAAGTGAATTGTTACAATTTCTTCTCCAAACAATGCCATTCAGAAACATGAATTCTGTTTCCTGATGTTAGATAGGAAATGCTTTGATTCCTCAGTACATTTGGTTTTTGATGTCTTTGGTGATTCTCAAAGTTGAGGCAGTTTATTTTTTCCAATATCATGGCACATTTCTTTTGTCTCTCCATTTAATCTCAGAGCCTTGCAATAAGAACACACTTAAATCATTGTGTCAATGAGAACATGCCGGTTCAAACTGTAATCATCAGCTGGGTTGCACCACAATGGAACAATGCAATTATAATCATGTGGTTGCTTGACACGAAGTTATGTTTGACACTCGTATGCTGTTTCTCGTTGACATCTTTCAGTCATTAGCCATCTACTGTGTTCCTTTCTTTGATAACAGGTGAATCTGATGTTGCAGAACGCGAATGCCGTGCTTACAAACGTGCATTTTCAAGTCTGGGTCATGTTGCTGTGCTGATTTCTCACCACGTATTTGGGCCATTTGTCTGGTTTGTTCATTCGCAAATGTCTGTTCCAGTTTGATGTGCAATTACACCTCGCACTGCTTTTTCTTGGCCACTATGATGACCAAATTTCGATATTCTGCAAGACTTTACTTTTTTGTAATGCATTTAAAAAGGAGAAAGAAATTTAAAACAAAAACATTATTATAATGTTCATTTAATAAAGAGAAACAAATTTAGCTTAAAATTACACAAAAAACATGGTGTTGCACATTAGCAAAATCGTAAGCATCCCGCAATAATACTATCCGAAAGTTGCCATAACTACAAAACAAAATTTTACAGGTTGAAAGAAAATTTTTTAAAAAGAATGATTTAATCGAAAAAAAATAATCCTAATTACGTATCAAAAGACAAACAAGGATAAATATGTCAATCAACAAACATAACTTTACTAAAACTTCGTGAAAAAATTGTATGTCAAGTATAAATTTTCGCATTCAGAGAGAGACACGACATCGTATAACGTTATAACACCGAAATATCACTTAAGAATTAAATTAAAAAAATTAGAGTGAATTACGAAATAGTAATTTTATAAAAACCTCACCCGGATTCAAATGCAACGTTATGTCAAAATTTCAGAGGAATTTTGGTCCAATACATGCGGAGATTATTGGTTTTGAACAAAGGAGAGGACTTTTACATTTTTCATTTATATAGATCAGTAAATAATTTGTTATAATCACTTTGTGCATTTATTTATTTTTTTAATAAAATATTAATAAAATATATTTGTAAAAAGTAAGAATAGAGTGTGTGTTATATGTATTTAATAATTTAATTTTTTTTTCTAACTCTTCCGGGGAAGCAGATTATTTTAATTGGACCTCAGAACTCTAATAATGTGCTTTAAAGCTCGTAACAAGCTAATTAAAACGTTTCAACCTTTCTATTTTTTTAAATACGACTTTTTTTAGCGTCTTCAAAATACTTTGAAGCGAAATAATTACTTCGCAAAAAATATGGATTTTTTTTTAAGAAAGAGATTTTCTCAGCTATAAATTAAATATGTTTTTAAGAGCAACCATAACCTTTTATATTTTACGGTGATTGAGTGAGTTTTTATTCTAAAAAAAAGTAAGAGAATTTTAAAAATTTAGTGCGAACTCACGGGTATTTGATATAAAAAAGGGGTTTTTTTTAACACACATTTAAAATCTTAAATAAAAGGGAAATATATATCATCTGTAAGTACGGAAATCTTTCTAAAAATAAGTAAACAATTTTAATTTTAATTCCATTTTTAGGGAGCATTCAATAAAGAATTAATTGATATACATATTTAATAAATGAATTCTCCAGGAATAAGATAAATTAAAGTTTTAAAAACTGTCATAAAAATACGAAGTATTATTTTTTTTTATTTTGTATGAATAAAACAAAAAATTATATTGTGGATATTTTAAAGGAAAACTAGCCATTAAAATAATAGTTTCAAGCATTTCGTAAAATTATTACCTTTAATTCCTCAATAACATTATTTGTTAGTTTGAATATTTCAAGAAAATTAAGAGCATTGTAACAAAAATAAAATAATATAAATAATAAAAAATAGAAAGGTTAGAAAAATTATTCATAAAATACTAAAATTTATTATGTAATTACAAAAAAAAAAAAAGATTTTTTTTTTTTTATTTTTTATTCTTGAAAATCATTAAGATATTTCTTCAAATAACTTAATCTAAAAATAAAACAATTCTTTTCTAAGATTAACCAGAATCCTGGTGCCATGAAATAAAACAACTTTTCTCCCAAAGATTTATGAATAATACTTGTGTGCCAAAATTTAAATACGAAGTTAAAAAAGTAGCACATCTATAAAGCAAACAATTGAGATAGACCGAATGATCAATGAATAGATCGATTAGAGTAAGGTAGAGCTTTCATATTTATGCTACATGAAGTACTGGACAAGTATCCGAACAGTATTGCACGATACTGTTGTATAATTTTAAACGATTTTGTGTTACTATCTCAGAGTAATTTGTTCAAAATGAAATCCTGTAGAGGAATCTGGATGAACGTATTCGAGACCAAATCATTGAGAAGATAATGGAACGGTCGAAGTATAACTTGTGAAGCTGTGTTGTTCTAAATCACTTACAGCTTCGTTTCACAAGTTTGGAGAATGTTTCTAACCATATATGCATACTTTCTATGACAGGGGTATCCAACCCACCACCCACACACACACAAGAAGTTAAGGTATCCGACTACGTTCGGAACCGTGATTTTAAAAAGGCGCATATATAGATAATTTTCATGATATTTAGTGCCACTTAGATTTTAGATTTAGTGCCAACATTTTCGAATAATAGCATAACTCAGAGCCAAATGGTGAGTGATGTTGAAATTCAACTTCTCGGTTTTCTATAGTACAACTGCACGTCCTTTCTCGAATGGCGGCATATTTTCGTTTTGTTAATGAATCCTTTCGCAAGGCCTTGATACAATTCAACCGTGGGTTAACGGAATCACATTAACATGAAAATTATGGTTTGGCATTGCAATACCATCTGTTTTAAATACCGTTAGGATGCTCCTCTGCAATGCCTTGGGGCACCAACGAATCAGTCTCTGGCACCTTTAAACGAAACATTTTCTCACCGCCAGCTAATTTGTCATTGTTCATCAAATGTTAATCAACTACAAAATTTATCATAAGATATATGCATACGCAATTTCGTCTCTCTTGGTTAATTCCTCCATACTGTATATACAGTATGCAAGAACAGCTATCAGAGTATTAAGCAGTGGCCTACCATGAGCAACTACGGCAACGGACGACCGGTACGTTGTTCTATTCATGAGAAGGGATATACATTAGAAATCAGGAGAAATAGGAAAATACATAAAACAAACTTCTTGTTGATCGATATTGATTCGTTGCGTGAATTGAAGATGGCGAAACGGTGTTCTATTTGAGCAAGGAATAACATTTTCTGTGGTGCCGGAAACACAAGAACTGGAAAGATCAACAACGACGTCAAATTTTCCTTACAGATTTAGTCTAACTAGTGATTTTGGAAGCCTGTATATGTAGTGAGAATGAGGAACATGCTATAACAATTCCTGTTTTTTAAGTATAAATAAATAAGTATTAATATACTTTCTCATTGTTTTCTTGGGGAAACAATATATAAGAAAAAGCCAAAAGAAAAGTGTGTGTGTGTGAAGGGTTTTAACAATTCATTAGGATGTGCTTTTGATAGTACGAATATATTATTTTGAAAAGAATACTTTCAAAATGATTATATTACTGTGACATTATATTTTTAAAAAAAGAACATGACAAACTGAAAATTTATGGACCCTTGAAAAAATATTTTACTTTGAAACATGAATGTTTACTTTCGATGCATAAATTACAGCAAAATGTAAATATTATTAATAACAATTCAAATGGTTTATGGAAGACACGTTAATGATGCTTAAGATTCCTTCATATAATATATTCTTTTTTACCTTTTTATATTAACAATTTGAAGAAAGAGTTTTAATTTAAAAAAAAACATACCATTCAATTTTAGTATACCTTGAAAAAAATAGCTGAACAATTCTATCAAATGATGATAATTGAAGAAAATTCATGCGTTGTTAATTGAAAAGAAAAGTATGCAATGCCCCTTTTGAAACCACCGAATCTCCAGACATGAACTGAAATGGAAGATTCTAAAACTTAATAAGGAATGTTTCAAGGATATAAGTAACAGAAAAATTCTTTACAACAGAATATTAGACAGGAAAGAATAGAATATATTCGAGCAAACAAGGGGGATTATCGTTTGTTATCTTTCGATACGCAAGAAGAATTTCAACCCATCGATTTGCATAAAATGCCTTTCTGGCGTGCTTTTGCTGTAACGGATTGAATACAAGTGCATTGAAGTGAAGCAAAGAAACAATACAATGAAAACTATTCGAAAACATAAAGGACACAAGAAAGAATTCTTTAGAAAACTTCATTCACAATGGTAAGAGGAATTGTGATATTCTGTATATATGCAATCCCTCTTTTTATTTTACTTCATTTTTATTTATGTTATATACCTTTACTTCGAGGAATTATATACATTTTATTCTTGTTACAACTATTATTGAACCCATTCTTTGAAAAATATTCTGTTAATCCCCTGCCTCTGTGAGTGAAGAAAATTCCAATTTATTTTTCAAACCAAATGTTACTGCATGTTTTTCAAGAACTATCGAAATCCAATTATAGCTTGAAAAAGCCTGTGATTATATCAACCGTCACTGGGAGTTAAACTACATTTATTTGCAATTTATAAAAACATGAACGCAAATAAATTTAAAAAGAAACGATATTTTTTTTCTTAACATAAATATGAATATATTAAAATCATAGCTAAGAATTTTGGAAAAAGTTGCAATTGTCGTTCAAAATGTTTTGTGAATCAAATTTATTCTTTAGATTCAATATTTTTTTAAAAATATGATGCAAAACATATATTTTTATTATTGTACTATAACTACACTCATGTCCATGATTTAAGGATAATTCGAAATCGCACTAAAATTAAAACATAGAGTAAAAATTTTACATGTAGAATTTTCCCAAATATCTTCAAGAAATGCAAATTACAAGAAGCAAGCAGATGACATCAATATTACGTCATAATAACGAGAGTGTAAGACAGGTGTATATAAGGAATGATAGAAAAGAAGTAAAATTGTTTGAAAGCACTTTATAATCCTTTCAGTGCAATAACTGCATAGTTATGACACAAAGGACGCATTTGGATGATTTTTTAATGTGATAAAGTTATCCGCCTTTCTGGAATGTGGACGTACCCAGCCGAAAGTATCCGAGGAACTTGGAATCGAATAGAGTGTCTTCTCCAGGCTCTGGCAACGATTCCAAGATGATGGTAATGTGAGTAGACGTTACACCACAGGTCACCCCGCACCCCCAGTTACAACGCCGAATGAGGACCGGTATTTCGCAGTAATTGCCAAAAGAAACAGACAAGACCTGTTTTGTCAGCTCTCTTCAGTCGCTGGTACGACAGTTTCAAGACAGACCCTGTACAAACGCTTAGGGCAGATGGGTCTATATGCTCGTAGATCGGTCAGATGTAATCCACTTACTGCAACTCCCTAACGCTTGCGGTTAGCCTGGAGTAGATAGCATGCATTGTGGATACCGCAACACAGTGGGTTTGTATGATGTTTTTCGACTTGTCCAGGCTTATCTTGCCATCTGATTCTCAACGGACTTTTATATGGAGAACGCCAGGTACCCGTTATCACCAAGAGAACATAATTAAACGACACCGTTTCGATGGTGCCGGATTGCTCGTTAGGGGGGGGAGGGGTAAATATTTTGGGTTCCAGAACTGACCTGCATGATCGAATTGGAACCATGATGGGCCAAATCTATCGGGATGTCATTCTGGAACAACATGTACGTTTGTTTCGGCGCCATTGGCGCTGAATTTGTATTTATGGATGATAATGCCCGTCCTCACCGCGCAAACATCGTAAAGGAATGCCTTCAATCGGAGGTTATCACTCGTATGGACTGGCCAGTATTCTCACTGAACTTGAATCCAGTACAGCATGTGTGGTACATGCTTGGCCGACGAGTTACAGCCCGACAACCACCTCCTACATGTCTACCAGAACTTCGGAGAGCATTATTTGATGGAGTAGTGTGATATTCCCCAAGATCAGATCGATAATTTTATACTTAGCATGCCCAGGTGTTGTACAGACTGTATTGCATCGTCTGGGAGACAAACTATGTATTAACCATCATACCAAGCCTGTAATATTGGCTTGTAAAAACAGGGTTTTTTTGTAATTTGCTCCAGGTAGAAAAATCGTAATTTTTACTAATGGTAATAAGCATACAGCATCTTTTTTGCTCCTTTTGTTTAAAAAAAGGTTTACAAATAAGTCACATTTATTTTGTCCTTTCTTTACCTGAATTTGAATTATCCTGAATTTATGCATATGAGTGTATTATACTCTTTCAGAGCAAGATCTTCTCGAAGTTATTAAATTTAATTTCAATTCTGAGAAAATTGTAAAATACAATTTCTCTGTATTTTACATTTTCTTATAAACTGTAATGAATTAATATCTTTGAATAATAAAGATAAAATCGGTTACATGAATAGCTCAGGATTTTGCATATAAATTTTTTTATCTGTAATTCAAAATACTTGAATAAATTATTATACAACATTAAATGTCATTTGTCGTAGACATAATGAAGAGCTGAATATTTTTACGAATTAGAAAATAAAGTAAAACGCAGAGAATTTCGGTATTATATTAAAAATATTTATATAAAAGCAACATATAATTTGTATAAAGTCACAATTGTAATTTAAATAAGTAGCCTAATTGAGAGAAAAGTAAGCATATTTATATAAGTTTTTGAATATAATATACTATTCAAAAATATATTTTTTTCTTATATCGCATAACGTTTACAAATATCTTTTCAGCGTATCTTTGAGTAAAAGTCTTTATTTACTATTATTTAACCAAGTTTTCGACTTTCGGGGCATTTCGCCCTCGAGCTCAAAGAAAACACCAATCATTCTTTAAAGAATATTTTTTGAAACATTTTTTTTTTTATTAAAAGAAAAATTTTAATTCCGTAATTAATTAATTAATTAAAAATTTTAATGGAAAGAAAAGTAATTAAGATATATATTCATATAAGCCCAGAAAATGATGTAACATAAATGTACGTGTATGAAATACATACATATTGTTAGACATCTTTGCAATAAGGAAAAAAAGCAAGTGCTGTTGGTGCTTTATTAAATATTTAAGTATTCGGAGAGAAATATATCGAAATGTAAACATTAAAAACTATGTTTCTATCATTTCTGCTTTTTTCATTATAAAGAAAAATCAATTGTTGCAGAGATCTGAGTGTATGAATATATTTTAATAACAAATAACCAATGCGTTCTTAGAAAACAAAATTTTTAATTATTTCTGCTTGAATATTTATGGATAGAATTTATTTATTGACGATTTATTTGGTAAAAAAATTGAGAAACTTTATTCTGGGCTGGAATATGAAAATAATTACTTATATTATGGGTTTTGTGGTGTTGTTAGTTTTTTTAATGGTCCACAAATGAAAAAAACATATTTTAAGTGGATTGCATAAATAAATCTTCAGCGCATGTTCCATACTTGTCAAATTTAAAGTTTTTAGGCGTAATACTTCTGGAGATCTAGTGATGAGTAAGTGCGTTGCGCTTTTTTCTTCTCTCTCACTAGCCTTAAAAATTGCCTTAAAAATTTGAGCACCAAGAAAGAGTTGTCAGAAGAAAAGGAAATTTTACAAACGCAAGTACAGCGATAAGTACAAAATCAAAGTAAAATGTTCGTTTTTTGTTGAAAAAAAGTACAAATTAATGGACTTTTTAGTATCCTGTTAGGCCACCTCTAGCATGATACGCGTTGAGGCATTCAAGTTTCGAATGATGTCCTCTGACATCTCGTTCCCCAGTTACTGTAAACGCGCCTCTAATTCGACCAAACTCATAAGTTGTCCAGCTTTCCGTACTATATGATCACAGATATTCTCGAACGCTTACAAATCTGGGGATTGAGCAGTCCAGGGAAGGTGGAAATGTGGTGGATGCAGTCCTGCGAAATCATTGTTGTTGGTGACCGAGCACTTACTTGTCGAAAAAGGCTCTTGGGAGCCCCGCCATGAGTGGAAATACATGTGGCTGTAGAATTTATTTTACGAATATACTTGTGGGCTGTCGTGGTGCTATGAATGAAAATCAGGGATAACTGTGTCGGATTTGATGAAACCCTATACCATTAAACCAGTTGTGATATCGCTGTACAGCGAAGGCAGGATGGAGACGTAAGCCAAGGGGCCTCCACACACGTAAACGATTACCATCACTGCCGAAATTGAATCTGAATTCGTCGCTGAAGACAACCTTATTCCAGTAAGTGGCAGTCCAATCCCTTCGACTGTGATACCACTCCATACGGAGAAGATGAGTGGATGCCAATTGTAATACACGCAGTGGGTGCCGCTGTAGAAATGTCCTTCAAAAAGGTGTCTTGCAATGGTGCGGACTGACACAGACGACCGTATCGAAAATTTTCCTGTATATGGATGGCGGACAATGAAACAGTTGGCACTATGCGTACATGTCATATGATACGACGGTCTACTTGACTGTTGGTCTTTCGAGGGCGTCCTGAATCTGATTGTCGTGTAACAGACCTCTCTCTTGTCCACTGGTTCCACAGTAAAGTCAGAACGTCTTAGGTGGTAAACTAGTAGTTGAGCTAAATACCCGGTTCCATGATCCCTATGATTCTTCCCCTCTCGAACTCTGACAGCTACTCATATTGTCCCCGGTGGCAGCTTAATGGCATGTCCTGCTAAAAAGTGTCCCTCAGTAACAGGTTAAATGCACGCAAACTTCTGCTTATCTGTTTTATAATCCAAGGAGAATGATATTCAACACCCTCTGGTAACATTAAGCAATGCGCAATGACATTGCATTTCTAATCGTCTACATATTTGCCTGACACGGATCTTCATGTTGAGTTTCATACCAATCCCACTCTTCCTTCTTGATGCGTAAATATTTATAGCAATGAGTGTATATCCATATATGTATGCATGTATGGAGTACTTCTTTAAACAGCTTATAAAAAAGTTAAAAAATACTCAATATCATTGCTTTTTGAAAAAGCAGTACGATTTTTCTTCGTGCTTCAATAAAAATCAATCTGTGTCAATATGAAGTATTAATTCATCTTTAAGTAGATACATAAAAATCATTTTCAATGATTTCACAATATTTAAGGCTAAATAAGAATCCTGTTTTTGTTAATGTGTATGTGGTAGTATTAAATTTTAAATAAATTTGTGTAAATTTTGATTGACGCATTGCTTACAAATTATCAAATTTATGATCTTAATAGACAGGTAGAATCACAACATATGGACCAGCCTGCCGCTGCAGGAAGAGAAGTAGTAGTGACACGCAGGTTACTCATGTTAAACTATGCCCGAAATTTAAGAACTGTGTTACCGCCGTTGAGAATTAGAAGTGTTCAAGTCTTCTTTATATCTTCATGTACGAGTTCGCACGCACACACACACACACGCACACACACACACGCACGCACACACACACAATTATACAAAAATTTTAGATGGCTACCGTATGTTTCCACCGAAAAAATTTGGAATTGTTTTTAAACTTACAGAAAGGGAGTCGGGGTGTACGGAATTCTGATCTCGAGAAAACGTAGTTAAAAGAAATATTTTTGATTTTTTTAATTAAATTTTCTTTTTATTTCTTGTTAGTTGTATGCAAAAAATTTCAGTCATCGAGAACTTTTCGAGTATTTTGAAAAGAACTTGTATTCTAAAAATGGGAGGGAAAGTCACATCAATCCTTCACAGTTAGTGTCAGAATCCATGTTTCCGAATTGTTCGTAAAATTAACATTCACTCATTAAGAAATCTGGACGCATATGTTAATCATGCGGCAATTAACTCCAGGGCATGAAATATAGGTCAAAGATCATTTGCCATTTACGAATTTCTCTTCCCTCCCATTCTCCAAACAAACAAAAAAAATGGTGCGGAAAGTAGGACTAATAGAAGATAGTGTGATAGTGTACAGGATAATAAATGAATGTGGAGAAAAATATGTTAGTTTCGGATAGGATTATCAAAAATAAAGTTTGCATCGTTGGTTGCCGTCTTTACCCAGGAATTTGTTTGGAAAATATTTCATCCGTCGTACCCGCTTGGTAACACTTTCGCTCTGATGGTGATCTAATAGGGAAAGATTTTTTTCCCAATTCGATTTATATACGGGTTTCAAAGAAAGAACGCAATCTTGGCTTACACATGGATCGGCTTATATTCGGAAATATTCGATACTTTATATTAACTCTGCTTTAGACTTTTAGGAAAGCTATTCGGAATGGATTTCATAATTTAGAATTTCACACTGAGTCTTTAAGTTTCTATTGCATCTTTTTCCAAATTTTTCTAACTTTATCTAATCTTTTTAAATTCCTGAGATATAATCTGTTCCAAAACATTATTCTTACGACTTTGGTGGGCTTTGAAATTCATTCGAATTTAAAGTGTCACTGCCTCAATATTTCACACGTCTAAGTTAGGTGAAACCAGGACTGGAATTTGCGAACGTTTCCAATCAGGAGCTTAATATGTACGTATGAATCATGATCTGCGAGATTTTGTGTGAATTGTACTAAGCTTATTTACATGAATTTTTGCAAAAACAAGTTTAATAAATTGAAAGGATATTTTGTTCTAAAAGTTTTGGAATGATACTCTGAAAGGAATTTTGGATGGATAAAACTTATTGCAGTTAATTGACAGTTAAAATCACGAAATTCTAATTTCATATCATAACACCAACCATTTTTCCTGTTTATTCACAAAATGTGCATGAGCATAGTATTCTTCCTTCTATTTTTAATTTGCTATTTATAGTAAAAAATTCTTTTTTAAAGAATCTTACAAAAAATACTTTTGATGAAGACATTTTTCTGGAATCTAAGAGATGAAAACGCTTCAAAACTTGAACAAAACTATTTGATGAAAAGAAGAAAAAATGTGGAAAATTAAGATAAAATGAAAGACATCAAGTAATTGCACGCTTTTCGCGCGACCATTTTTAAGGGTAAGTGTTCTAGATTTCTTTTTGCCCTCAAAAGAAAACTAATTAATTTTTCCTTTGTACCTTAGAGCAAAAGTCCCGAGTTAGTTATTAAACATCCAAGGTTTCTTTTTTCCTTCTTTTTATTACTAAGCTAATTATTAAATCATACTATTCTTCTTTTGATAAGTTTTTTAAGGTCTAATTTGCAGTATTAATGTTATATTCAACATTGTTTTTAAAGTTGTCAACAATCTATTTAATCTAAGTTTAATTAACAACGAAACTAATTGAGAATTAGGATTCTTTTGTGTTTTTATGTCTTAATTTAATTATAAATCAAATGAAATGTTGTATTACGGAGAACGGAATTGCATTGTGGATTATACTGTTTATGAAAAGACATTTCTTATCTCTTCTAGAACTCTCTTTCATTTTTTGTCAAGATAATTTCATAGTTATAAATATTTTGTTTGTCTTTCTAAAACTTTTAATAAATATGCTTAAAATTGTTGTTGTTGTTACTTATGCCACCTGATCGACAGTAACATCAGTTCAAGGACTACGAAATTCATCGTTACAAGGGGCTAGTTATGCGCCTGTCGTTAGCCGTAGCTTTGAGCAACATACAGGTGACAGTACAATTGCTTAAAATTTTTAAAGATGACAAGTGAAGCCTTCGATCTTCGATGATGGAGTATCATTTTTAGTAAAAACAATATTGATACTATTAAAATTATAAAAAATATTCGCGGAAATTATAATTATTTATTTCAAGTCTTAAGGCTAATGAAAACAATTGGAATATGATTCACGTTACAAAAAAGGAAACAAAAATCTGTTTTATTATTGGTTTCATTCAAACATAATGGATTTATTTTCAGATTTCTATTTTAAAAGCGTTAATCTAAGATTTAATTTTTTTACTTGCCTGAAACTCTTACAAATTTCAATTTTCTTAACTATCACAATATTTTCTTAAGGAGTTATCCATAAATCTGTGATTTTTGATTTCCATTTCAAAAGCCTTGAAAAGGATTATTCAGAAGAACATTTGATAGAATACACGCAGAACTCAACAACCATTTGAATACTAGGGGCACAGTAAAGATTTCAAAAGGCCAAGAGCAATTTATTTTTGAAAAAGTAATAAATTAAATCATCTATTTCAATAATGAAGTCAAAATTATTAATCTTCCTTATAAGAATCTTATTTTGATTTTTAATCTTTATATTAGATAAGAAATAATGTTTTGAAATGTATGTGGTAAAACACAAAAAAAGTTTGTTTATCTATACAATTACTAAAATATCAAAATATTAGAAATATATTTATAACCAAAATTAAATTTAATTAAAAATTGTAAATTTCTGTTTTATGTGCAAGAATTTAATACCAAATGTATTATATATTTTATTAGCTTGTTTATTTTAATCAATAACAACTTAATGATTCAACAATCCAATACAACAGCAACAGCATTATAACTCAGTTATATGATCAGAATTACTATCATATGAAGTTATGTAAATGTACATCTGTAAAAATTTTTTAATTAATAATAGAGATGCATAAATATTTATTACAAATTTTTGGTAGAGAATTGCCAATCTCTTTAAAAAATTATAGTTAAATAAAATAAAAAAAAACGCTGTTAGAGTTAAATAAACAAAGAAATTCAAAAAAAAAAAAAAAAGAAAGAGAGAGAATTTTTAATATAAGAATAAATTGATTAACGAAAAAATTAATGCCGTTGTGGTAAAAGTTCGGGGTGCCTTGTCCTACATTTTTGCACTAACTCTTTGAATTCTGCGTTTTGAAATAGAACTAGTAAGAAACTATAACAATTTGATATCGAGCAGCTCACACTCTTACCACAATGACATTAATTTTCTCGTTCATCATTTTATTCTTATATTAAGAATGTAGTGGTGGTATCTATATAAGCCAGTTACAACCTCCATAATGCAGTGATACTCTTGGTTTAGTGGTTAAGTTACTCGGTTTACGAATCAGAAGGTACCACGTTCTAACCTTCATTGGCCACCCTGGCTGAACTTCGAAACCACGCAATCCTTCGCGGAGCAGGTGTGGCGCCATCTACCCGTAGCCAGAGAAACCAAAACCAACGGCTCGCATGAAGCAGCACAGCAAATTCGTCAAATCCATATGACGCAACACTCAAAACGTGGAACACAAATGACGCAACAACCCACGCTCGCCATAACTATGGTATATCATTCGTTCGCCTCTTCGCCGACTCACTGGCAGTGGAGTGTGTGGCCGTGGTATCTATATAAACCAGTAACAACCTCTGTACTACGGTGATCATCTTGGTATAGTGGTTAAATTACTCGGTTTACGAATCAGAAGGTACCGGTTCTAACCTTCAATAATTATTTATTACTTTTTAGCTCGATTAACTATGAAAGCGTGTTTTTTAGTTTTTTAAAATTATAATTTATTTTTTAGTTCGATCTATTCACAAATAAAGAACACCTTTTGTTTGTTTGTTGTATTTGTATTAGCCATGTATATACATTTTCGCTTTAGGGTTGTAACTTAATCTCTTAGTCGCCATATCTGGAAATGGGATCTGAAATTAGTCACCAAATTTGGAAATAGGAAATCGTTATTCTTGATGATCCTGATCAGGACAATAGGAAAAAAAATGTTCAAATTATTGTATTGTCATCAGTCCTTGACAAGTGTGCAAAATTTCGAATTAATCTGAACTTTTAAAGTGCGTAAAAAGAGAGTTCAAGGATTTTGTTACATACAAGTGAAGCTAATAAAAGCTGTTATAAAAACTAATCAATATTTGAACATTCAAAATATAAAATTATATCTGCAAATGGTAATATTTCACACATATTGATTAAGAAATAGTGCACTGCATTCGATTTTTTAGAAAATATCAACAAAATGAATTTTTAAAATGGTTTAAAAATATGAACTTAGTTGAACTTTAAATTAAATAAATATTCACATATACGAATCTAAAGGTTCCATAAGCTAGGGATCAAATAAAAGAAACATTTAATAGATTTACTTCGCTTAGAAAATTTTATTTAGGGATTAATAAAATAAGCAAATAAATATGTTTTTAAGTGAAAGGTCTTAAAATGTGTACAGAGACTAAAAAATGATTCTCATCACTTTGCTATGAGTAATAAATTCTGATTTTGCTGCGGAAAAGGATTAAAGTAATACGAAGGAACAATTCATTTAAATGATCTCAAAATCATTTTAAGCTCAAATATCCTGAAGTTAGAATAAACTAGAATGCACTCACCTTTACTCATCAAACATAGAATTCAATGCACATATGACGTCAACATCTTAACTTCTAAAGTAATGAGATATTTCCCCCTTTCACTTGTATTACTATCACTGAAGGCAGGACTAAAACCTCTAACTAGGAAGTTTTATTTACTTGGAAGTTAGATTCAGAGCTTATAAATTGTGTAAATTCAATTTATAAATTTATTATTTCTTCTTTATCACGGTGAACAATTTGATAAGGAAGATAAATAAATTTAAATTATATATATAGAAATTGATTCATGGATAGAATATAAATAATTTATTAAATATATATTAAAATTATTCCTAATTTGATTATGCAGCAATGCTTTTAAATGTTATATGTTTTAGGTTAAATTATATTCTCAACGATTATCTGTTGATAACTTAAGTTTCTTTTTTTATTGATTAAATAAATATGAATGCGACTGGAATATGTATTCTACATAACATTTTCGTATTATAGTAACACTACAATTATATATGCAAGAAATAGTATTAAAGATGTTGTATATTTCATTTGTAAATTTTGTTTTTCTTTGATATTCTTTATCACAAAGAAGAAAGTGGCTGATTCTAAAAACTATATATTTACCATATGCATGAATATAATAGATATTGACTCATTTCTTCAAAATCTATTATTTTATCTGTCACAACATAATGTTAAGCAAATGATAAAAAGAATAGTTTTTTTTATGATTGTCCATAGTTAAAAAAAATTTCTGATAATTCTTATTGACTTTCAAGTTGTTATTAGCATATTTTAAAAACTAAAAAAGTATTTCTGATTCTGTTTGTGTGTGGAGTAATGTAACTTTAGAAAAATCAAATGGATTGTATTTTTCAGATTTTACATTTAACGTTAAGAATGCTACTTAATTCACCAACTCAGAGGCATGGGATTAATTTTAAAAGTTCTATATTTGATAAGATATTTCATAAAACCACATACTTTTTACCAGTATTTTATGAACAAAAAACTGTACTAGACTTTTAGTAATTTTTTTTGGCTTTGTTTCTTTGCACTTGACTCTAAACCTTTATTTGGTGCTTTTTCACCATTATTTCGTCATTAAAAAAAACTTGTAAACAACAATCATCCTTTTGCTTTTATCCTGATTATTAGAATAGTAAAGAACCTTTTAAATGGGAATTTAGCTAAAAAGATTTAACTTGCTTTTGTTATACAGTCCACCAAAAAGAATATTCGTTTTTGTTGTGTACTTTGCACAATGCTGGTGCAAATAATATGTATACAGAAAAATTTTGGTGTTATTTGGAATAAATAAGTCATATTAATTTACAAATTTAAATTTTGAAGTAATTAGTCTTTTTATGTGGTATAAATACCGAGGCACCACAAGTAAATGATATGTATTTATTTATTTTATTTTAAAAAAATTATGTTAATACTTATCTTTAGTTTTTAAAAAAAAGTGGCTCATACGTCACTAATTTTTGAGTTCAAAAATAAAAATTATTCGAAATAATACATGTTTAGTAAGATAAAGAAAATAAGTTTAAAATTAAACATAATAAAATTATTTGATGGAAGATATATAGATGCATCAACACATTCAAAGTTAAACAAAATATACTGTGTGTATTTTCCATTACGGAAATAAACATATTTTTCAAAATTCATTTCTTAATTAAAGGACGAGTGAATTGGAGTTATTTAAAATGTATAAAACTAACAGTAAAGAATTTTTAAAAAAAATTCAAATGTACATTAAATGACTTGAAATTAAAAGATAATTTATACTACAACCTTTATTTAGGAAAAGAAGTATGATATTACATTAATTATATAATCGACGGCTGCATTACTTCGAAAAATTGTTAAATATCTGCTTTCAAATTAATTCATTTACAACTTATCATCGATTTTACAAAGGTAATAACTTTCTGTCGAAAAATGTTTGTTTAACTGAAAGTTCTGTACGAACAAAGGTGAACATTGTAAACCACAATTGAAATTCTGTTCGTTTGTTTGCACTAACTCGATGACAACATGTTCATTAGGGAACTTTAACCTCTGAAGCTTAGGAAAATTTAATAAAAGGGTTTATTTGTCAGGCGTTTTCTTTTCAATAATTCAATGAGATTATTCTTAGTAATACATTATTTCTTAGAATCTTGGAGGATTCAACATGCTAATTTGACTCTGATAATATACGAGGAAAAATGAATTAAAAGAAATTCTTGAAAAATAATGCATTATTGGAACATGGAAAAAGAGTTAACTTCTTAAGATTAAAATGATGCTATTTATATCAAGTATTTAAATTGGAATTAAAATTTGTTTGCAATGAATAGTTTTTAGAAATACCATAGGCCATTATTTCCAGCACGAGGAATCAAACATAGCATTATTATTTAGCCACTCATTCTCAATGACTATGCTTTTTTTATATAGTAAACGCTGTCAATTTTTCGAATTCAATTTCGAATGCAAGCAATATTGTTATGAATTAAATAACAAATATACACTTGATGTAGACTACAAAATTAATACTACACTCAACAGTTCCTACATTCTTATTTTGCAAATGTGTATTAACAAAATTTTTAACAGTGTATTTATTAACAAAATAAGATAAATTGATATTAATCTTTTTTTGCCAGGAAAATACAAATCAACCAAATTTTTTGAAGATATATATTTACTTTAATAAAAAGTAGATGTTGAAAAGAATATTATTATATTTGTGTTTATTGAATTAATATACTTCTATTACTCAAGGAACGAGCTATTTAAAATGTCGAAGTGTACTTTCAGAGGTTTACAGTAAATTAATTAAAGAAAAGTTAAACTTTAGTATAACTAAATTGTTTTCTTAGAGTTTTCAAAACATCCAAGGGCAAAATAACTATTTTATTTAAAAAAAAAAATGGAAATCTCTCTTGGTTAGGGTAAAATATTTCCTTTGCCCCACAACTTAAAGTATATTTTAAAAATATTAAAACAAAATAAAAAAAAAAGTGGTGATGCTTTGTAATAGCATTATTACGATATACTGCAGTGCTTCTCAAACTTTCTGTACTTGCTACCCAATTTTCAATCATAATTTTCATCACGCCCCCTCCCTACAATAACAATCCATTGATGTATCATTAATAATATACTTTGGCGTAAAGCTACAATACGACTTTAATTATAAACTATACAAATTATCAAGATAAGTATTAAATTTTGTATATAATTTTATGACATGCCTTTAGGGTCACTGGTAATTATTAAACTTGTTCTTAAGGTATCCGACTACGTTCGGAACCGTGATTTTGCAGAAGCGTATAAATGGATAATATTTATGATATTTAGTGTCACTTAGATTAAAAAACGTATATAAAATTGTTGTAAGAATATTATTACAAAAAAAATATTTAAGTATAATATTTTGACAAAAAATGAACATAGAATGACTAATTTTCAAAACATTCTCCTTTTATGAAAACTGCTTCTATTACAATAATATTTTGCCTGTATATAGCTCAGGCATCTGTCCAGAAGCCCAACTAGAATTTTTAAAATATACAACTTAGAAGTGGATTTATCCATATTTTACTACAACAAAGGGGAGAAATTTTAAGGAAAAAACGCTGATAATTATTTCAATTGGTAGTAAACTCTGTGAAAATAATGTGAATTTTTCAAAAATCCTAGATCAGACTCTCTGGAGAAGTCCTTACTTTATATAAGCAAAATATTATTATTATAGAAGAGTTTTTTATAAAAGGAAAACGTTTCAAAAAAGTTTATTGTAATTAATTTTTTTGCCAAAATATTGTATTTAAATAACTTTTATACGTCATAATGTCCTTAAAACTATTTTATACATGCATTCTATTCTAAGTGACACTAAATATCATGAAAAATATCCGTTTATGCGCTTTTTTTTTAAATTACGGTTCCGAACGTAGTTGGATGCCTTAACTTAGTACTGTTAAATTAATTATGAAACACATCGTGCAATACTGATACCTTTATAAGTGTATTATATCAGTATAAATGTGTATTTTATTTTTTTAGTATGTCAGAATGTATTTTGTTTGTTTACTTTCAGTAAATTAATAATTCTTTTAAATGATCTTTTGTTTTCGACTTTTCAATATAATGGCGCCGCGCTTGTACGGTCATCACGCCCTCCAAGGGGGCACGCCCCACAGTTTGAGAAACACTGATATACTGAATTATGAAAAACAAAAAACTTAAAATTATTACAAGTAATGTTTTGGTTGGTCTTTTTCTAAAACTATGTGAAGCTTGACA
>BMAV01001239.1:107959-126897 GCA_019973955.1 Trichonephila inaurata madagascariensis
TATATATATATATTTACATATATATATATATATATATATATATATATATATATATATATATATATATACATTAAAGAATACTAAAAACAACTTTTTTGAATTGAACATTTGCATTGATGTAAAAACTGCTTATTTTTAATTATTTAAAGTAGAATCAATTCATTAAATAATTTTACACACAGTATATCAAGCCATGTTTATAAAGATTCATAAACATACTAAGCAGTAACGTTCTTTTAAAAAAAATATTCTTTTAATTGATTGTATTGTGGAATGTCTAATTATTATATGTATATTTATGTTGTGGGCGGTTTGGTCAGAGATGGCACGTTATTTATTATTAATTATATTTTAATTAATCGTAATTATTTACAAACTATTTACATAAAGCTAATTAGACAGTGTCTCGTCTTTAATGCCCTTCAACGTCTTACAACACACACGAGGCGATATCGTCTTGCTTCTCGTCATTCTCAATATGGCGTCGTCTCTCTTCAGTATCATCGAGCGTCTAACGACTGGCAGGCTCCCAACACACACTGAGCATGCGTAGTAGAATTATTGGAGTGGCTTGGAAATAGCGGCCGGCACCACATTTATTTAATTTTCAATACGATACTAGTTGGTTCTACTGCAAAATTATCTGTCAATATTTCACAATTTTTTTTGGTAATTTTTACAAATATTTAATTGTTTAGAAGTGAAAATTTGAATTACTTTTGTTCAAAAAATTTTAAGTTGAAGACACAGTTTGATCTCACAGAAGTTTAAATATATAATCTTTTTAGCGTCTTTTGCAGAAATCACAAAGCACCTCCGAAAGTAATCCAAATATCTTAAAATTATGCATGCATTTTTTTTTTCATACCAAGTAAGTTCTTAAGTCCAATGAATATGTATTCACTTCAATATACTATTATCATGTTTCCAAAGACTTTGTAGCCAACTGGCCATAAAACCGAACGTGAACCAACTTGGACATACCGAGAAATAAGAAGTCTCTTGCATAGTGTGATCACAACTGTATAAAGGTGCTGGTACAAATGGCTGCTGCAAGAATTTGCGAATCGAAGGCTCTGCAGAGTTAAAGTGCTCGAATGAGAGGAGAAATCGGATGATTGAGTGATAAGGTTGTTTAGCATCATTGTCCACTAATCAACAAGCTATAGCCTCCTCCATACCACCTGTGGTATATTATACAATTTCATGGCGTTTTGAAGTGGCGGAATTACTCTCGAAGCTATCTTTAAGATGTCTGACTTTAATCCCACAATTTCGGTATAGTATTTTAGAGTTATATCGTAACCAATTACTATGACTGCCGGCAGACTGGCATCGCAAAGAAATCAGCGATAAATCACACTTCAGTCTTGTAACAGAGAACTATTGAATCCGTGTATGGAAGGGATGAGGACTGCGTTCCCAATCAGCCATAGTCTTACAGTCACACACAGCCGTTATTTCTGGATGATTAGATGGAATGTTATTTCTTACTACAGCTAGATACTTTTAGCCATTTTTCGTGCAGAATTTATACTTGTAGTTCAATGATATGTTGATAACATCGAGCAACTGGTTGAATTACCCTTCGTCCTAGAGCCATTTTCAAACAACATAATGCCATACGGTTGGCATTCGTCTGAATTTCCTGCTTGCTGTTGATGTCTAGCCGGCAAGATCACCAAACCATTCGGCAATTGAACGTGTATTTAATACAATGGGCCACTAGATTCAGGTACCAGCAAATGTGTCATACATCTAAATTAACAATTTATGAACGTTTGAAAGAATGAATAGAAAGAGCAGATTAGAGATGTATAACATTTAAATCGCCATATACAAGCATTCATAACAAACAAAAAGGTTTACTAATTATTGATTTTAACTTAACGTGGAGCTTTAAGATATCGATAGGTCTAACGAACTTGAGTAATTATTTCGTGAACTGTACATGAAATTTACACATGTTTAATTGCAATAAAAATTGCTATTTTTCATAATGACTCATCCCTCCCCCCAAAAAAAATGCTTATCAACATAAATTTAATTAATATAAAAAAGAAAAAACTTTTTTTTCTATGTAAAAAAAACTGTAGTTAGTCCTTTTTATTTTAGGAGAAAACACACTCATAAAAAAAAGAGAGATAAGACGTGTGGAACAAATGATTAGAGATTATTCAGTATTCGTACAGTTCTAGAAAATTGTATAAGAAGTATGTAAAAAAGGTAAAAATGATGCTTGTATATCGTTAGGCATTAATGAAAAAAAATATAAGTACCTAATATGAGAACTAATGGCGTTTCATTTGGGCTTTACGTGTGTTCGAAATAAAATGTTGTTCATAGTTTTTATCTCCATCAATTCTTTTTTTATCATAAAAGAAAAATAAAGTAATATTGAAAAGAATTAGGTAAGCGAGAATTTCTCATAATGAATAATGTTTTCCAAAAAAATAATACTTTTGGAAATTGTGCTTAAAAAATAACCTCTATTTCACTTGTTTCTTTTTTCTTTGTGCATTTTTATAAAGTAAAAAAAAATATTCTACAATTTTTTCCAAAAAGAAAAGTTAAAGTTTTGTTTTGCTTCGGGCGTTAGGTTAAATTTATCAATTTATTGTTTATTTATCAAAAGAGAAAGAAAAAAAAATATTCCTTGCTTTTCTATTTGTGAAAACTTGTTTATATAGTGTTATTTGGTGAACTTACGTTTTTCAAAAAGAATGTTTTGATGGGGTTGAAGCAATTGGATTTCAAACTGCCGAGGCAAAACATTTGATGTTATTTTATTCGGCAAAGCTTCTTCCTTGTGCGAATGTAATAAAAACATTCCAGAGTTCCTTATTTTAAGTTTTCAGAGGTACCGAAAAAATAATATTACAGAAAACGCGCACGCACGCGCACACGCACACAAATATATATATAGTCCTGAATTAACTTTAAATAAATACATATAACTGAGCTACGTTGATTTTAAACCAAGTTTTAATTAATATTCTAACATTATCAAGAAAATGAAGCAAAAAGAAATAATTAATACTTTTCAAAATAAATGCACAATGAAAGTAATCTATGAGTGAGTGTTTCTTAACGTCGCATTTAAAGTAACACGAGTGCTATTGGCAGAATGCCCAAGGGTACCGAGTTCACCCGAAATGGGGCTTGCAGTTACAAAGTGGTCTTCTGGGAAACAACCACTCTATGTTCAGTTCAGGCTATTGGTGACGAATTAATTTTAAAATATGGTCAAGGGAAGAGGATGACACCCCACTCTCCAAATTACCACATCACGCAAATGCGAGGACTTTGAGCCACAACAGAATTAACGTGGATCAGCAGCTACACGTGGTGGATCTTCAATGACATCAAGACTCGAACTCACGACTCGACAATGCAGGCCATAATTTCCTGACCGTGATTACTAAGCTGTTGCCACCGCCTCAAATAACGTACATGATAAAAGAACTCATATTCAAAATATTTATGAATAGTTCCATACATTTTAATAAATAAATAATTACACAGTTGTTAATGTTTAAGCTGTGTTTATTTTTTATAATTTTTATTTTCAATTAAGCAGCTTGCAGAATTCATTATTGCTGGGAACATAATTTTTAACTTAACATTTGAAGTTTGTACAGTAGTTTTGTTTGTTTGTGTTTTGGTTTGTATTTAAATATAAAAAATACTGTGTATGAAGAATTTTAAATACTTGTGATCATTTTTTAACAAGATTTACAAATGACTGCACTATAAAACGCCAGAAAACCCTAACTAACAATCAGTCTCCATATATGAGAAGAAATATAAGTTTATTTATTATTGAAGTTATAATAAAACATTTTTCTAAAGGAAATATAGAATGGCATTTCATGAAGTAAGTAGATTTTATTGGACCCTCACCCAGAATTCGATAAAATGAAAGTATATAATGTTGCCATAAAATACTAGACTATGTACAAAACAGTTAGGAAAAATTGTTTGAAACAGCTGGAATTGAAGTGATGTCGTCTTTCGAATATACATACTGGTTATTAATGTTTAGTGACTTTTGTATATTTTCGGAGAGGAAGAAAATTTTGTGAAAGCATATGGGAATGCATTTTTAATAGATTAGATAAAAATTTTATGAAACCCATTCGCAATTCTGCAATTCCTTCAATTTTTTTTTCATAAGGGTGTATCAAAGCTGACATCTTGTAACAAATACCGACAACGTAAACTCGATTAAAACCGAACAAAAATGGTATGGAATTTAACTGTAATATATATTTGAAGCAATTTGTGTGGATTGAATAAGCAATTAATTCAGTTAATTCAACTCATACCGGAATATTAAAAATGCTAGTTTCTAGAAATAATTTCAGTTATCTTAACATCATCTGTTCATAGTAAGAATCAAACGTAACAGGAAGAATGAAAGTGGTGGTGAAAACCCTCGGTGAATAAAAATGTGAAAAGTAGATTTTTCTTTGTCTATTCTAGCGCTTCTCAAATTGTGGGGCGCACCCCCTAGAGGGCATAACCCTAAGAGGGGGACGCGAGCATATAGAAAAGTGGAAAACAAAAGATTATTTAAAAAAATTATTAATTTATTGAAAATAAACAAATAAAATTCATTTTGACACAATAAAAAATAAAACAAAATATTTACACTGCTATAATACACTTATAAATCTATCCATTTTACTCATGGTATTTTATAACTAATTTAACAATACTAAGTTAAGAACAAAATTAATAATTACCAGTGACCCCACGGGCTTGTCATACATAAAATTATATGCAAAAACAAACACTTATCTTGATAAGTTTTGTACGGTTTATAATTAATCCCTTAACTGCCGATTGAGAGTTACGCGATTCGCTTCCGAATGCCACAGTTTTGCATGTATGCATGCGTATGTAGTATTTTTGAGGGGGTGGAGGAGAGAAAGGGAATAAATAAGCAAATCCTCTAAAATAAGTAATTCCTTCGCAAGCACTGTCAAGATCTTTTGATAACATTCCAAAGCCTTCGGAATAATTTTATGGATGGCAGTGAACATAAAAGATCGTATTTCGGAAAAAAGTATATATACGACCGGGACAAATTACATTTTGGCTGAACGAGACGTTTATATAAGCCGATGACACTTAAGACGTTAAAGTCGAATTGAAACTTTAGCGTCAAAGTATCGTATTATCGAATTCAATACATTGTTATTGTGTGGAGGGGGCGCGATGAAAATTATGATTGAATATTGGGTCGCAAGTAGTGAAAGTTTGAGAAGCACTGGTATATTCCTAAAAAAATTGTTAAGAATGAATTCTTAACATTAAGTTCAGTGAAGATACACAATAGCAGTTCAAGTGTTTATTAATCAGAAGATACTAAAAAAACCAAAGATTTATAGAATACTCTTCAAATAATAATGCTCGTATGTAGAATTTTAAAACATGAATTGTTGAGAATGTTAATGAATATAAAAAATAAATTAAATATAATACATAAATAGAAAAATAAGGCTCAAAATAATAATTTACCAGAAAATAAACCCATTTAATTTAAAATAATTTTTATTCCAAAATTATTATATAATGATGACTATTATTGCTCGAATAAATCCATAAAAATTTAAAGGCATTATAAATGCAAGTTTTATTTGAAAATATTCACTAGTTATAATCATTTTTAAATGCTCTGTATATTCTTAATAAACTAATTAATGTTCCAAACTATTAGACAAAAATTGTTAAAAATCTAACCAAAACTTCTTAATTTAAAGAAGTAAAAATTAACTACAACGAACTAAATTTTTTTCTATCTTTTCATAGTTCTTCATTAGAAAGGTTCAAAATTTCGAGGTTCGTAAACAACAACTATTGTGTTGCTGAATTCTCTAGTAGTAAATTAATCATGTTTATTTACACCGAAACGTCTAAAATGTCAAGAATAATTTTCAAGTTCTCATCTAAAGTCATGTATATTAAATTACAGGCATTAATTATAGTCCTTAAAGATAGCATGCGAAGTATAAATTTATCTCACATTTAAACGCATTAAGAAACCTACGAAGAATTATTACTTGACCTTTATGAAAAGAAAATAACATAAAAGTTGAACTGACAGTTTTGTATTTATTTATATAATGACATTATAATTTATTTATCTCACAGAGAGAAATATACTTAAACACTATTTTACGGTAGTTAAGTTTGAATTTAACTCATTTTAAGAATTACAAGTTTCCAATCTAATAAATTTGAAGCACATCATATAACAAGTATTACATCTAAAATGGTTTTCTACTTCTCTAAATTTCCCATCCCGTGAGAATTTTCCCCCTCAATATTTTCTTCCACACAGAAAAAATTAATTATTTCTTCATTATGCTAGAATTTTTAAATTTTTATAATTTTTGTTTGTATTCTGCTTATTATGTGACGTAAACTAGGGCGTAATGTAGTAGGCCTCGTGGTAATGCAAAATATGCTACTGCTTAGCCATTTATTTAATGTTCCATGATTATGTGTTTTTATCACAAATCAGAGGGACGCTTGAGTTTGCTTCAATGGATTGCAGGAGGACTTTCTCAAGAGAAACGTATTCAGGTACAGCAGTGTTTCTCAAACTGTGGGGTGCGCCTCCCTAGGGGGGCCTGATAACTCTACGAGGGGGGCGCGAGCATATTAAAATGTCGAAAACAAATTATTTTTTAAAATATATTATAATTTACTGTTCGTTTCAAACAAAATGCACTCTGATATAATAAAAAATAAAATACACATTTACACTGATACAATACACTTATAAATGTATCAGTCTATACAATGTATTTTATAATTAATTTAACAGTACTAAGAACAAGTTTGATAATTACCAGCGACCTTATGCGTTTGTATTAAAACTTATCTTGATAATTTGTACGGTTTATAATTAACCCCTTAATTGCCTAATAAAGGTTACGCGATTCGCTCCTCAATGCCACTGTTTTCCACGTAGATGCTCATATGTGATGTTTTGTTGGGGGGGGGGGGGCGGCCGAGAAAAGGGATAACTAAGCAAATCCTCTGAAATAAGTTAATCTTTCGCAAACACTATCAAAGTCCTTTTATTGCATTTCAAAGCCTTCGGAAAAATTTTATGGACAGTAGTGCACAGAAAATATCGTACTTCGCGCGAAAAGACGTTTATATAAGTCGGGGGCAATTAATGCTTTGGCTGAGCAAGACGTTTACACATTGGTGGCATTAAGAGGCTAAAGTCGTGTTGCAGCTTTAGTGTCCATTTATAGTATTATTGAATTCCAACATTGTTATTGTATGGAGAGTGGAGGCGCAATGAAAATTCTGATTGAATATTCGGTTGCGAATGTTAAAAGTTTGAGAAGAACCGAGGTACAGTCAATCTGTAACTCCTCTAATATTCATGTGTTTATAACTGTAGAAGCAAATCTAGTTGGAAAAGATTTTATTAGAAGTCCATTTGACTTCTTATTACTTAAGACATATTATTACCTTAGACTTCTACCCAGATCAAGACGTAGTACTAGTAGTATCTTGATTGGTATCAAAGATAGACTAATTCTACATTCGATATAATTAGTGATCTTCTATCAAATATAGGAGAAGAGTTAGCTCTCTTGCTTAGATGCATGGAAACAATATAGTTACTTCAGAATATTTACCTGTTTTAGTCTCCTCGAGGTAAAACTAAACTAAGTTTTGATGGTCTTCAGCTTATTAACAAAACAATTTTATGTGGGGATTTTAAAGCTTCCAATTCTTGATAGAACTAAATTGATGTTACATTGCAGGAAAAGTGATGGAAGGGTTTATGAATATGATGTTTTTGAATTAGTTTATCAAGATTCTGATACCCATTCATTCCTTCATTACAATGGAACCCACAATAATCTCAATCTGACTCTGGTTACAACTAGCATTTCCGAAGATGCCTATAGAGAAGTATTCTACGACCCGGGATCTTGCCATCGAATTACAATCACAACCTTTAGTAGTCAAGAAAAATGTATCGATTTTCGGGAAAATACCAGAAGTAGAAATTTTAAGAAATCTAATTGGATTTTTTTTACCCAAGATCTGAAATCTCAATTTGAGTCTAAAGAAACTATGGCAGAGAGAGGAGTTGACTCCTTACTTCACAATTTCGTCGAAATCATTATTAACTCAGCTAAACGGTTGATCTCCAAAAGGAAAATCACAACCCTTATATCTATTGAAAGACCACACGTTGTAATCACGCTCTAATGCTGAAGAAACATAAGACCAAGAAGACGTTCGTGAATAAAGGAAAAATATCGTAATACGTAGAGAAATTAACATGGCAAATCGTAATTATTCTGATAAATTCATTAGTGGTATTGATCACAGAAAACATAGTGGGAGAGTTTTAAATTTGTTAATATTATACGTGCGGTTACCACAGAGCAGTCACTTGCGCATAAATGATGCGCAGCACTGCAAAATTTGCATAGCCCTTGCTATTCCTAATTCAATGGCACTTCAGTGTAATAGGGGGGCAAATCACAACGTAAATTTAAACTAAAATAATAATTTGTAAAGAACTGATGTGTGCAGAAAGATCAAGTGTATAGAAAATACAAGCCTAAATTCAATATTATCATGTAAAATAAAAATTCAAAAATCTGTTTTGTTTATTTTCTAGCAAGTTGTCAGATAGAAATGCAGAGCACATATTATTAATATAAGTGGTGGATAAGAAATATAATACGTAGTATTATTCCTCCTAGATTGAATTAGCTCAAAGGTGCACAGTTTTGTAATCAGTAGAGGTTAAGATAACAACCCGTAATTTATGTCTAGGTTTAAAGAAAAGAAGTCCAGCAAGATCGATTCCAGTTACTTGAAAAAAGGAATAATGTAACTTGCGAATTCTTGAAATTTTGAGACAAATTTAACAGATCTGTTTGGATATTTTCTTGAAAGTCCATCAAACAAAAGGTGTATTTTCATTACTGAAGGTTGTTACAAAAGATTAGAGGAGCTTTTTGCTCAAGCCAACATCAGTGATTGTGTGACAAAAGCACTTGAAGAAGTTAATAGATGCCCTCTTTACTGGTGAGACCAGATTAATTAGTGATCAACACCTCAGCATGGGAGTTTCGTCAGGAAACAACTTTGTTACTTACTGAAAATTGATTATGACATAATTTCTGCTTACCATCCACAAAAAAAATTCCACAGAGAAAGAAAAAGGTTGTGATCTAAATTAAGAATTGCCATACTGTTTCAAAATAGACACGATGAATGGGAAGATTTGTTATCCTTTTCGCCTTAAGCGAAGTGTTATACCCAAGTAAAACAACTATTTTTCTGATTTCCAAGATACCATAATGAAAATTTCGCTAAAAAAAATCCCCCCTCTTGGATCAGGTTGGTTGGCAATTTTTTTAAATAGGGGAAATAACTAAAGAAAATCAGAGAAAAACTGTCTATGATAAAAGATGCAGCTAAACTCTCCAGGATCATCCAGGTTATAACATCTGGGAAATTTTTAATCCCCTTAGCAACACTGTCCAGGAAAAGACAGCCAAATTCATGGTTAAAAAAAAAGAGAAGAGTTTTTTGTACTATTAGGATTCAGCATTCTCCTACAATTTACGAATCGGCAAATGCCTGACAATTTGGATGAAGTTTCTGAACTTAAACTAGAGTTTCTCAAACTGTGGGGTGCACCCCCTGAGTGGGATTGATAACTCTACGAGGGGGGTTCGAGCCTATCGAAAAGTCGAAAACAAAAGATCATTTTTTTCAAAAAATATTAATTTACTAAACATAAAAAAAAACATTCTGACATAATAAAAAAATAAATACACATTTACATTAATATAATACATTTATAAATGTATCACTACTACAGTAAAATATAGTAAGTTAAGAACAAGTTTAAAAAATAATTAACAGTGACTCCATGGGCTTGTCGTACATAAAATTATATATAAAAATTAACATTCATCTTGATAATTCGTGTACGCTCTGTATAATTAATCCCTTAACTGCCGATTAAAAGTTACCCGATTCGCTCCCCAATGCCATTGTTTTCCACGTAGGCGGGCATATGTGATGTATGGAGGGAGGGGGGAGGAGAGAAAAGGAACAAATAAGCAAAAAAAAAATCTTCTGAAATAAGTTAAGCCTTTGCAAACACTGTCAAGGTCCTTTTAATGCATTCTAAAGCCTTCGGAATAATTTTATGGATGGCAGTGAACAGAAAAGTTCGTACCTCGGAAAGACGTAGTATACGTCAGCACCAATGCTTCGGCTGAGTGAGACGTTTATATACGGTGGTACTTAAGAGGTTTAAGTAGAATTGTAGTCTTAGCGTCAGTTTACATTATTACTGAACTAAATACATTGTTATTGTATGGAGGGAGGAGCGATGAAAATTATATTGAATATTGGGTCGCAAGAATTGAAAGTTTGAAAAGCACTGACTTAAACATACTTATACATCTACCTTTTGTTTGTGCATAGAAAAAGATGTCACTACAGTAATATCTCTTAGAAATCGAGGAGGATCCCAAACTGGGTACTTTGGTTTTTCATTGAAAAGTATAAGATGATAAAAAAATTCAGCTCCTTCTTATGGCAGAATAAAGACTAAAAAGAGTCAACCTTTATCCTTACAATAAAAAGGATTTAGTACATTTTTTCTAATGAATCTATTTGTTGCATTTGTCTTACTTAGATATTTTATTCTTCATAAGTGTGTTGTTTTAGAAAGTACAATATAAATAAAATTACTTGAGTTAGATGCAGAGAACCTTATTGAGAGAATAATTCAAAAAAGTTGATTTAGACTAAAAAAAAGGCATGCATAATTTAATAGGATTAAATAGTAAATAAAAAGACATGTTCGTTTACGCATCAACATTTTCCTTGCGTTTGTTTTACAAGAATGGAAAAACTCTTATCGATTTTGACAAACGCTAGATGAGATAATGAGTTTCTGTGGAACAAATTCTTGTTTCAGTTGAAATTCTGCATAAGCAAAAGCAAATTACTACCAACTTCAATTCGAAACTTCCTTTGTATTCGTAAAAGCCTCAATGAAATATATTCATGAGATATTTTTCAGAAATGTAATAACGTATGTAAAATGACTGAATCGCCTATTCTTCTGATTTCTAAAAATCTACGATTGTGGAATTGCATCTAAATGAAGACTGTTTCTCAGTGCTTTACAATAATTGTTAAATGTTTGCATATAATTTGAGATTTAGAAGTTGCTGAATTAAATTCTTTCTAACTGAATTCATACCTTAGTAATTGTATAGCATTTTAATAAGATTTAAAATAAAATTCATTCATTTTCCATTGTTCTCATCTATTGAAATACATGTATAGAGAAGTCAGTAACACTACTTTGTGATTGACAAAATACTTAAAATATCAACAAAAGGAACAAGGCAGTAAAATATTTAAAATTTGATGTATTTTTGTAAAACGATTCATTATATGATTTTACGAGCAAAGTTGGGTTTTAAAATAGAAAATGTAGCAAATAAATAGGAAATTTTTAGTACCTCGTATTAAATATCTTATTCAAATAACGATTGGATTTCATTAATTATATATATATATATATATCTGTCTCGTTTGATTTTGATTAAAAAATAAGTTTTATACATTAAATTGTTTTTCCCTAAAAATGTAAGCTTGTAGATGTATGATAGAAGAGTAGTGGTAGTGGTGCGGGTTAGAATTATCAGATACGTGAAAAAATTTATGTATTTTTTCAGTTTATCTTTTAAATCTTTGTTACATGTTTCATTTTGTATATTAATAAAATTACTTTCATGATTTACAATTGAAATATCACAAGTTTTACTGTTTTGTTCATTTAATAGTTTAATAATTATCATTTACAAAAAAAATATATTGCCCTTGAACTTCAAAAAGATAATTGAGTAAATAATTAAATATAAAAATTCGTGTATTATTCTTCGTCGCATAAATTATTAATCTACACTTTATTAAGAAGTTTAAAAATAATTTCTATTCGATTTAAATCTTCCTCTTTCCATCAAATGTATTTTTAAAAAAAAATTGATTAGAAATGAGGTTGTGTAAAGAATCGACATTCATTTATACAAAGTCATTAAACTATTTTTTTCTCATTTACTGATGTAACAAAGTATCTGAAAAAGTAACAAAAAAAGAACCTAATGCTAAAATATATGGATGGTAATTTTGTGAAAGATGGGAAACCTGCAAAATTTGAGTACGTATTTCCGAAAGAACTTCGTACTCTCTGAAAAGAACAAAAGTAATAAAAAATCACAGACGCAAATTTGCTTCAAGAACATTTTTATTGCTTAAGTAACTTAAATTTATTATGGAAAGAAGAACATTCGCAATAAAATTACCAAGAATTAGCTCTACTTATCTGATATAATCAGAAGAAAAGCAGACCAGAGCTGGAACAATCCACAGAAGCTTCTACACTATTTTGATTCATTAAATGTTTAAGATCTTTATCTACAAGGGCAAACTGGATACAAAGGAAACACGCTCAAAAATATTGTACGATTAACAACAAGGGCTTCTATGAACTTATTTCTAATTTCACTATTTTTCATTTAACATAATTATTAGCATTTTTACAGGATGTCCCAGAATTATTGGGACAAACTTTAGGGGAGGATAAGGGACATCACAAGGATTCAGATTCGCAAAGCAACCCATAGGTGGAAAACGTCATGGAAAGGTAATATGACAGAAACAAAAAAGGAAGAGATACGAGAGTAAGATCATATGAAATATTTATTGATCAAACATATTTCTAGTGTTGTGGTTGTACTCTTTGAAGATGGTTTGGATGTAAACTTTCACCTTGAAAAACACTATGAACACTACTCCGACGGCAAACGCAACGGTTCGTACACAGGTTTTTGAATTACTTTGATCAGTATCCAACAAGTGTTGTTCCATACTGAGAGCTCGAATCACTCGTTGCCCACCCTCACTATTCCTGTTACCTCGTAATGATCCATATGCATACAAATCCTGATGCAAATTAGTAAACATCCGGCGGTCCAATGCATCTCTCTATGGGTACCTTTTACGATACAATCTTCGTTCTGCTCGTGAATTTCTTTCTACCAATCCGTAAATCAGTTGCACATCTGTGAGCTTGGTGTTCGGAAAACATTCCATGCTCCTCTTCGGGCAATGACAGCTCAAATGATTGCGGTTATGCAGATCTGTTAACTCTGTAGAGTCACCTAATTATATGGCAATTTGCTACCTCTCTTTTCATTTTTGACGCCTTGGGGTGAAACAGCTGTGGTATTGGCTAGTAAGGCCTATATTTTTGTTACCTTTCTTTTTCTTCTCCGATATAACCCAAAGACGAATGGATTCACCATATGACGTTTTCTTCACAGCACTCTACAGAAGGAACCCACCTGTTTGGACGGCTGTCCATTCTTTCATCCTCTCTTATATCTGGCCATGATAACCTTTCAGGGAAAGGAGTGTTGGCTTTTGCGAGGAAGAAATGCCAAGGAATGTATTCTAAGTATTGAAGTGACAGGTCAGTTTATAGACTCTCCATACGGTTTATGGGTTATGGTGACATAGAGAATCTCAGTTTATACAGACTTTTGTCCCTGAAGAAATAATGGGGGTTGGAACCAAGAGAGAGGATACCGAGTGCAATCCGAGTGTTCCTCACCAATCGCAAATTAGTGGAGGCGTGAAAGAGGCCTGCCCAAGGGGTTTAAGGAGACGGTTCGTAAAGTGACCTGGAGACTTCTACGATAAGAAGGAGAGACTTGCGATAGGCTTCGTGCAGCGGAACCGAAAATGGGGAAGATCCCTGAAGCATGATATGGACATGATATTTTGATTGTTAGAAAGCCCTAATAAAGATCCGCACCCGTGTGACACAAGCTGAATTCTTGCCATTACCAAATTTGGAAGAAATTACAGAAAATGTAAGTGCAACACTATACAATGTCACGGTAATGGATTTGTCGGAGTGGTATTTACAAATTTCACAAACGCCGAGATATCAAAAGTACGCCACATTCGTTACGCCATTTGGCACTTACATGGCTAAAAAAATAATGTTTAGGTTATTATACGTGGTTTCTTATTTTTGAAAATTAACAGACCAGGTTTTGGATATGTTAGAACAGTTCGCCTTGCTTTACTTAGGCAAAAAAGCCCTTTTGTCTCAAATTTGGAAAAGTCGCCTAAAAAATATTGATTTGGTACTGGAAAAGTTAAAAAGGACTGCATAGAAAGTGATACCTTCAAAATGTAAGTGCGAGTAGGAGTAAGTTTTGTTCCTGATACTTAAAATTGGTTCGAGAAGATGGTACTCAAGAGGTTTGAAAATAAAAGATATTATAGATTTCCCTCAGCTCACTACTAAAACCCAGGTGTGGTCATTTCTTCGGCTAGTGGGGGTACAATGCTCCTTTTCCACACACTATAGCACTATAACTTTTCCGGTAACCTATGCTCTGAAAGGAAAATGTTAATGTTGGTACCAAAAGGTCTAATGTTTTCGTATAACTCCCTTCTTTAGTGCTGACAGATACTGAAACACGCGAGTAAATTGGAATCACTGATTTGTTTAATCCTCTAAACTGAGATATTAGTCTTTTATCTCAATTAACTCGCACATAAATCTTTAGTTACGAAGTTCGAAGAGCTTCCACTTTCTAGGATGACTTTCACCGGGAATAAACCATTTCCACTCTTAACGTAGAAGATTGCGGCGCTCAACAAAACACATTTACTTCTTTTTACACTCGTTGTGTAAGTTAAGGTGGACACGAAGTCTGGTGCCAATGCGTTTAGAGGTTCAAAGGTGGGACTTCTTACTTCCTGGTCCGGTGGTTTTTCTGCATAATGTACTGTTTTATGATGTCTCTTTTGACACTCTGAACAGACAAATCTCTATTTACAGTCCTTCGCTCTATAGGATGCAGCAAGGCAATTAATCAGATCAATTTTCTTATTTTCGGGAAGTTCTAAATACACTGCACACTTGATGCGATTCAGCACAAACAACACACTTAGAAGCTTTAACTTCATTCAAAAATATCCTCGACGCGTTCTTCACTGGATTACTTCTAGGAAGAACATTCGGCAAAGGTTTTAAGCTCTTGACTCGAGAAGTGTTATATATGTGTATCTCTCTTTGTCAAGCTCCAGTGGGCGAAACCAATCATTTCCTGCTCGAACGGAAATGCGAAAAGCTACCTCTTTTTCAAGCGAATTGAAAATTTTGTCTGACACAATAAGATCGTTTAAATAGTCAAAATCAGAGACCTTCCTTAATTTTAAGTAATACTGTCAATTTGTAATTAAGCGAGGAGTATACGTTTCATTTGGATGACTCGTAGCTTTCCTAAATTGTTCAAGGAATTAATTTGCACTTGTTTCGTATTCTCTTAGTATTATTTATTTTAGTTTTTTTTGTAATTATTAAGCTCATCACATCTTTAACATATGCTAAAACATTTTACGCTCTTTTTCCCAACAAATTTAACAAAATTTCTGGGGCACATTTTTTGACGTAAAGGTTCTCTCTAACGCTGCGAAAAAGAATGTCCACAACCCTGAGGTCTATTAGGTACCTTCACCGTTTAAGTTCGAATATTTCTTCGCCAACGCATCCAGAGAGTCTCAGCCTTTACCTGTTCCCTCGTTTTCTGATTTAAGATTAAGCTTCATTTCCCTTAACCTATTTTCCTCTACTTTCTTACAGTCTTCGATTGAAGACTGAATTAATTCCTTCACAAATTCAACATGATCCTTAAAATATTTATTTTCTTTAATAATTTCAGTTAATAATTGGTTTTCTTTAATGACTCAACAACAGTTACTTTTCAGCAACAGTCTCACCAAGCTCAAGGTCTACGATACGAAGATCTTCCTTTCTGCAGTTTTCTTAAACATTTTTCTAAAATCAATTCAGTCCTCAATTTATGATAATAAAAACACATAAAAGACCACTATTCATGGCACCTTCAATAATTCACGTCTCCAGCCCGAAGGACCACAATGTTAGGAAATGGTCCCTATGTGTTTCTCACTTAGAAAATCAGACGAAATTGTTGACAAAACACCAAGTTTATTTTCGTTCTGTTTTCTCTAGGCGTATGTCACACCATAGCTGCATGCTCCTCCTATCTAGTAAAGCACAGACTAAAACTCTAACTCCAGTTTTGCCTCATATATACACTTAATCACAACCAGGAGGCGCCCAATGCGCATGCTCGAACACTTGTTATAATAAAAACATACATTTTTAATCATAAAAAATTGAACCATTACACCACATTTTAAATGAAAAAAATATGAAAAAATTTGAAACAAATAAATATTGACTAGAGCAAAGACCGAAATATATATAGGCCGAATTTTCTACAAACAAGAGATAACATCCAAACAATAACATTCGATAAACACATAGACAGTAGGAAAATCACACAATGAAGGACATATGAGTAATCGAGATTAAAAATTATAAAATGGATGCTGCAGTGTTATAAACATTACTGACTTAGGACAGATAATATATAAAATAATTTATACAAAAGTGGGGTTGAACATGTTTTTTGGCCAGCCAACCTTCCCCCTTTATGTAAATAACACTGAGCAAAAACCAATAGAAAATAATGGATAGGAATATCTAAATCCATTACAAGATAGAGGTAACTTACCTAAAAATTGCACTTACAAATGCAAAGCCCGCGGCAAATCTGAGTGCAATAGTTATTGCACGATTCTGGACCCTAATGCAGATTTAAATCAAGCGAAGGGCTGAAATGTAGCACTTAACAAAAGTATAAAAAGAATGGAAATAAAAATTACTAATAGTTGCACATTATAGCATAACTTTAATAACACTAGAGTATATAAACATGAATAAAACAATAATAAGTAATTTTATCTAATATTAGACTATGGAGATAACTATAACTATGAAATATTTAAGTTAATAGTAATAAACTATTGTCATTCTCAGAATTTTTAATCCGAAATATTTTGAATAGCTTTATTCATATAACTATTAATAAAATTAATTGGGTATTTCTGATTTAAGAAATATTTAGTAAAATGTTTATTGTTATTTATAATGTCTGATTTTTTTGACACCAAAAATTTATTACGTTGTATATAATTAGTAACAATATTTCTGAATATAGAAACATGTACATTACTCTCCCAATGAGGATTTTTTATAATATTGAAATTAAAATCTTCTCTTTTATCATAAATATTAGAAACTATTACATTATCATTTAATTTGACATGTATGTCAAGAAAATTTGCTTCATTGCTGTTATTATTTGTCTGTGTTAAATTAAGATATTGTGGATAAAAATTAATGTTAGGTATAAAATTGGCTTGTTTGCCAAAAATGATTATGTCATCTATATATATATATATATATATATATATATATATATATATTATAAAAAGCGAATTTTGGTTATTTTTAAGAAAAATAATTTTGAAAAATACATATTTTACAAAAAATTACACAGATTTAATTTTTATTTTTGTAAAATTTTTCGAAAATGTTGAGAAAATATTTTATTTTTCCACGCCTTTCGATAGAATATGAAATCTCTTTATTCTAAGAATATGAAATATACATAGATTAATATATATATATATATATATATATCCAGTTTTATACATATATTTTTAGCAAAGTAATAATCACAGATATTTCTACTGTGAGATCACAATCTTTAAAATTTTTTTTAAACAATAAATTTTTAATAATATGTGACAAAAATTTACACGCTGATGAAAATTGTAAACATTAAAAAGACAAAAAGAACATGTAATGAAATGAATATGAGGTTTTTTGTTTTATTATAACTAATTGAGTAAAAAATGTAATAAGGAAAGCAAAGATAAGATAAATGTGATTTTCTTATAAATTAATTAAAACTACTGCATTTAAATAAGTGTTTAAAAAATTCAAAATATAAATACATGTAAATACTTAAGCATTTCAAATACGTTTATTTAAAGCTTACATCTAGAATTTTACATATATAAATGCACATCAAACATGGATTACATCAACTTCACATAATATTTATCATGTCACATCACAAAAGAGGGCATTATATTACAGTAGGCAATAAATGAATAAATAAAAACACTACAATAATCACATTACAAAATATGCAATAAATGAAAAATTAAATAAATTCTAAATTAATGTTTGCTACTATAAAGTACGCATCCAAAGACTACTAAGCATAGTGAATAATATAGATTTTTATATATCTATGATGTTTAAATAAATATGATGTAATGAAAACTGAAATTTATTCTAAATTAAATTTGTACAAAAATTATTTAAAATTTTAGAAAGATCGTAAATGTAAAGTTTTATTATTTGGTTTTTTGAAATATATTTTGAAAATATGAAATTAGCATTAGAAGTAAAAATAAATACTTTAAAAATATAGTTATTTGACATTTAATTATAAATTAAGTCAATGGTTTTAGATTGGAAATTGTAAACTATGTCGGTTATAAAAATAACTTCATCATTTTCTGCGAAGAATAAATATTTTACACACACAGAAGATGCACAATATGCAAATAAATATAGTACAATAATTTAAAAGGTATCTTGTTTTTGAATATGAATTTCTGATAGTTTTATTAATTTTATAACAAAATCATAGTAATAAAAAATATATGACTAGTATAAAGTTATGAAAAGCATCTAAAAACATTAGACATGTAACATCGAGTATATATAGAATACAGTTATTGAAATATTTATTGAAATAGTGAATTCATGTATAGAAATATACACATTTCACATCTATAACATATTTTAAGGAAACATTTATAAAGCTTTATATTATAATCAGCACCTTTTTCACACAAATTAAAGAAAGAGTGTGTGTGTG
>BMAV01001239.1:126907-187182 GCA_019973955.1 Trichonephila inaurata madagascariensis
ATTCACAGCAAGTGTAATTTACTGAGACATACAATGCAATATTTGATAAAAATGATTTTGATAGGAAAATTTTGAAAAAAAAATGTATCATGTCAAGTGCTACACAACATTGCATTGAATATAGAATATAATAACTCATAAAATAAAGTTATTTATGGACTCTTAAGTCCGTGAGGTTTTACCCCTAAAAGTATTTACTAAAGCATTTTTTGATTTAACGCGTGTGTATAGTAAATCTTGGAATCACACGTTCTAAAAATAAAATCTTCGAAAACAAATTTTTCATTAAAGATGATTCAGGCATAAGAAATTCTTCAAACAATTTCTTACGTTATTTTTGTAAAACTAGAAAATATGCTTTCGTATACCATTTTATTTGACATTTAATTACAACTAAATACTTGGAACAAAATTGGCTTAAACACTTGGTAAAAATGGGGATTCCACATTTCTCAATGTATACTTTACTGGAATACACGATAAAGTGCAAGCAAGCCTATATTACGTCGAACTAACTAAATCAGAAAGAGAAATACTAAGGGAATTAAAATAAACTTTTAATACGTAGTTTGAACTTCATCAGGGAATTTTTAAGTCAATGGATTACTATTTGAGAAGGGTTTTAAGAATTTTAAACTTTTCCTTATGCTTTAAAGCAGCATATTTCACAACCTTTTCTTAGTATCCGCATCTCTAAATTTATGAAAAGTAATTTGCTTTCAGGAATTCCCAAAATGTAAATTAAAAAAAATTAGTTTCATTTTATTTTACATTTTTAAACATATTTACAAGAAAGTTTGTGACAGGGGAAAATCCGGCGTATAATGCGTACTTTTAACACAAAAATAAGATCGAAATTCGAGGGAGTGTGTTATACGCTCGGTATAAAAATTATCGTCTTAAGAAATTAAAAAAAAAAAAAAAAAAAAGATGAGAATAAAAAAATTAGACTTCTGCAAATACTGAAATACTGTTTATTTAAAAGAAATGACGCATCTTATGAACAGAAGGAGTTGTTGTTCTAGAAGTATACTATTTTTTGCAAAAGTCTGGGATAAAACCTCACATAAATGAATTCAAAACATAACAGTATTGCATACGTACATTTCACGTTTCAGAAAAAAAAACGGTTGTTCGGTATACAGCGAACACCCTTAAACATTAAAAACTACAGCTGGGAAGTTAAGGTGCGCTTTATACGCCGGATTTTTCGGTACTTATTTATTTTTTTACATTTTCTCAACTGAGGACATTTAGGAAATTAATAATAACATAAAAGTTTCAATTATAACTAACAAACTTTTAATTATTAAAATTGTATAATACAGTTTCACAACAGTTTTCAAGCTAGCATGTTTTAAAGGGAAAAAAGTTGTGTTTTGTCCCTCTTAATTGTTACATTTTTAAACTTGTACAGCGAATTAAACGAGTTTTTTGTTTCGAATGCGTTTGAATATTTTCAAAATTTGTCGATAACAAACAGTGCATTACATTTTAAATGGTATATTTAACTTTTCTTTGGGGAAATGGGACTTGAAGTGAAACTAAATTCCCAAGCTATGTTTTATTATGGGATCCCTTGTTAGCTGTATGTGTTTTCTTTTTGGAATGTTCAACAAATGGAATTTATAAAATAAAAAAAGTATCTTTTTATCATCTAAATGAATTCAGTGTTATTGTTTTTTTATATATTAAATATATTTTTTCAAATCTTTTATATTTTTCATCTTATTTAAAGTTTTACATTATATGATGAATACATTGTTCTGAACTCTGAAATAAACGACATATATATATGCAAAAAAAAGTTGGCTTAAAAAGTTGTTTAAACTCGAGTCTTTTTTCCTACGATATTTTGCTCTTTTACTTTGGCAACAGCAATCAATAGACTAGACAGCGGTCCATTGTTCTTCATTTTTTCTGAGTTTCGGGTCATCAACATTGACGGAATTGGCTTGACGAGATCTTCTGGTGCTTGTGGTCAGCGTGCTGAATTCATAAGAATCGGAGATCGTGCGTCTTTGCGGTTGTTCCTCAATAACCGCAAGACTCTTCTCGCCACATGAAGAGCACGATATTTTGCAACAGACGCTATTTTTGCAGCATTGCAGCATCATCTTCCTGAAGTTGGTCGACATAAATCCGTAGATGATGGGATTTATTGCTGAATGGGTGAAAGACAGCAGGTAGACGGCTACTCGCATGTGGTAGGCGTACTCACTGAAATCGCTGAGACCATATTTGATCATGGCGTGCATAATGAGACGAGGACCCCAGCAAAGTAAGAACAGAATGATTACCAGAATCAGCATCTTAATAACCTAAAATAAAAAAATGGTGGAGGGAAGACAATTATTATAACAATGAAGCTTTTTAGGCAATCTACAAAGCAAATATATAATATTAGACAAAATAGACAATATATATTAAATATTTTACTCCGGCAAAAATGAAGAAATAATTTGTGTGTGTGTGTGTTTATTAATACTTTGAAAGAGCTGTACTGTAATCAAAAGAATTTAAGCTCCACTATTAATCATAAATATAAGAGTACAGTAAGACCCCGCTTAATGCGGGGAATACGTTCCATCAAAGTAGAGCGTATTGCGAAACAGCTCCAAACGAGGCTATCTTAACATGTAAATAATTGGGTTAGGGGAAGATGGATAGAAAAATTGGTTAGGTATTAAATTTAATAATTATGTTTTTTTTTAAATAAAAATAAAACCAAACTTTTATTTCTCACAAAAACAAGAGCAATATAAACGAATATATACGTATAAAAACAAATAAAATTCTAAGTCAGTCAGATCATTCAGTCTATTCTGTATTTCCAATTTTCTGCCTTTTTGTCGAGAAGGCATCTTGTTGATGTTGTCAAATTCAATGCAGCACTAATTTGAGATTGACGTTCCCCAGAATCGAATCTTCTAATCCCTTGCATTTTAGTTTCCCGTGAAATGCTTTTTCTGGTTTCTTTCTTTTCTTGTTTTTCATTATCACCCATGATAAAAACTAAAGATCATAATATGTGTTACTGTATTTTAGTCATTATAGTATTATATAAATTTATACTTACAATAATGCCAACAAATGTTTCAAATGATGAAAATGCGTCCGTACAGCACCGCACCAAAAAAGAAACACAACTACACTGTTTCGGATATATTATGTACATATTTTGAAACCTACAATTTCGGGGAATCCCCGTAGCGCTGCGAGCAATTTCGGGGAATCCCCGGGTTGAAAAAAAAAGCGCTAAACCAAAACAGCGCTAAGCGGGGTCTTACTGTATTCATTTTTTGTGAATACGATATATTATTCTAATAACTGTGAATATTTAAGGAATTTCATCCATAACGATATTTAAATGACAAACGTGTCTAAATATCAATACATGTTAAAATCCCCGTCAAAATATTGTAATAATTGCATGGAAATCCACATACCCACTAACTAAGACACTTGATATAATAAAAACATTTGACAAGAGAAATTTAATATAAGCATAGAAATGCTTATATTATATCATGAAAACTGAATTAATTAGTTCAAGTTATTTTTATTTTGGTTCAAATAAAATTTACACGAGACTTATTCGTTTTGTAGCGTCGATCACATTTTTAATGATGAGAAAATTAAGTTTAATGATACAAAATATATTAAGGAATAACAATAAATAATTAATATTTTGTTTACTTAAGAAATATACAATATATGAATAATTTTTATTAGAAAGAAAGAAAGTATTATAGGATCTGTATTGGTATAAGAATTTACAATCATAATAAATGAATGCATAATTTTAAGTGGCATCGCTTAATTCTTTCAGCTGACAGAAACGAAATTCAAGAAAAAAAAACAGATTCAAATGATCTAGAATGAACATATATATATATATATATTGAGACATAGCCATCCTGTGATGACCATGTCTTGCCGGTTCCGCGTAAGGTAGAGGTGTGGGATTATCAAAATGATGAGACATAATTCTTAATACAACTTTTATTAAGAGTAACTTATAATACTTAAGTTCTAATTTGACAATTATTAATTAGAGTGAGAGTCGAGCCCAAATTAAATCACGTATTTAAGTCAGATCACGCAATTAGATCCTCTATCTCAATTATCCTAAATAATCCTGTTATCTAATTACTTATATCTAATATTACCTTTTCCAGTTTTGGTCCCTTGACCTAGAGAATATAATCTATAACTTTATCTATGAAGATTCTTGATCCGCAAGGCAGCTAATTCTTGACTGCTTATTCTTGGTCCGCAAGATTTCACACTAAGCTTTGTCACGCTATTGATCAGAATGATTCCACACTACAATCTCTGAGCCTGCTACGCTATGCTATCTATGCTATCCTCTATCTAGGTTTGCCACGCTATCCTTTTATAGTATATCTCATTTACATATTCGATCCGTTTCTCTTCTTGGTATTGGGTTGGAAAGGTTTTGCCATTAATCGTGGCCGTCAAAGAACATAGGAGTCATGTTAATCAGAAAGACGCGAGAGACGTCACAATATTATAAACAAAACTGACGTATATAAATGTAATAAATCAAAGCAATAAATAGAAATATAGCAAGGCAGAAGAGGTGAAAAATAAGATAGCCACAGTCGCATAATAAAAATTCTTGGCTTTTGAAACTAAAATCGTTTGTTAAATACAGTTTTAAGGTCAGCCAACCTTCCCTACATTTGTCTATACAACTCAGCTGGAAAAAAATGAAAATAGAGTAAAAATAAAATTATAAAAATACTAAAGACCATCTAATAAACATTAATCCACAAGCCAAAAAAAATGTATTTTGTAAATGTTTTAAAAAGACCCTTTTTTCAGGTTTTCAACACTTGGGAATTGAAACAATTCCCGCCAATCCAAAACAAAAGACAAAAATAAATAAAATGTCTAAAATCGAATTATAATTATAGCTAAGGATACATGATAACCATAAAAATTTAAAAATAAAGATTAGAAGAAAAAGATGCGATATTAATCCAGTTAAAGGTTTAAAGAAAATAATAACTTAAGGCATTATCCTGTGAATATTTGTGTATGTGCGCACGCATGCACACACACACAAACATAATAAAAGGTTTTTTTTTTTAAAAAAAAGGGCGCAGTTCTTGAGAACAAATTTAATTAGAATGATTTGACGTAATGCAGTCTAATGAAATGGAAAAAAATCATTTTTCTAAGTGTTGTTTGATTTTCAATTAAGCATAAATAATAAAGGCACTAAAGATATTTAATTATTTCCAGCCCAAATGTAAGCAAATTTAAGAAGAAATTTGAAAAAAAAAAAGAAATCAATAGAGAAGAAATTTATTTTGAATGCACTAGTAATACTAAGACAAAATGTTGACTTCCTCTTTATTGATTAACCAAGAGACTGTAATTTAAATCAAGTATACGTAAAAATGAAAAGAGTGGAAACGTAAAAGCACTTCTGATTTTCAATAAAATACTCTTATTTACTGCACTTAAGATTTTCTAATGTTTTAATGACAGATTAAAACACTTCAGAGCCTTTGAAGTACCGCAATGCACTTTCTTAAAGGGATATAACCAAAATATTTTAAAGAAAAAACAAATAAGTGTTTCTCTAGAATGCTTTTAAGAGCATTAATTTAAAATTTTTGAATACCTTAAACGTAGAATCTCTATTCTTAAAATTAAGAATATTTATTATAAAGGATGATTTGAGGATAATATTTTCTTAAAAATATCATGCGTTTCCCCTGACTAAAGTCATAAGCATTTGGTTATTAAATTACAATAGAGTAAGCTTTTTTTATATCATTAATCCCTCAAGAAAATTATAAAAAGGTCACCCACAAAAGGTAAAATTCTTGAACAGAGCAATGCTTTTATTTCAATATTAAATTTAAATTGTGTGTAATATTTAAATAATTTAACGCCTTTAAATAAATTAAGGTAAGAATAGATTTATCCCATGAATAAAAATTTTAAAGAAAAGGTTTTTATCAAGACAAATTTTTATTCGTAGTTATGAAGTTTATTATTGAACCTCAAGATAAATTACCTTAAATATAATATTTTTTTACATAAGTATTTTTTAATCAATACTATTTTCAATAAAATGTTTTTATTGAAAATTTAGAGATAATGTTAATTATTTTTCCCGAAATAAGAATTTTTATTATATGCAAATGTTTGATGACAATGGTTTGTGAAAATTAAATCGTTGTTTATAATTTAAACTAAAACATATGTTTTGATTCTCAATTATTTTTTCTGCTGCAAAACAACAGCCATCCCTTTAGAAGTTAAAATATTAAGAGTTCTTCTGCAAGAACCAAAAAATTTTGAATATACGACCAAATACACAGAAATAGATAAAATAGCTGACATGAAGTTTGAAAAAATAACCATGTTTTTGAGCTGAACTGTTCTAATGCAACTCTGATTTCCTCCAGTTCTCCATCAAAATTGGTTGGAAATGTACCAAGGGAGACATAGAGAATGCAAACATCTCTGAGTACACACCAACTTCAACATTATCGAATATTTTCACACACAATCCATTAGTATATATGTGAATTTGATTATTCTTTAGATACAGGTATAAATTGTCTCCATAGAAGCTGCTTTTAATTCACAATCAAATGATGCTGCTGACTTTGGCATAACATTAATTAAATAACATTCCTTTCTTATAGATACTAGGTGTATAGGGTTTATTGACTTCAAGAGTTCCTCAACGGGAGCTCTTGAACCATGTGAGAAGGGATTAGTCGGATTTCAATCAGAAAAATTTACGCCGGAATCCAACCAGAGTTTTCAATCTCTTAAGTTTAGAAGTATCCTAATTCCTCCATAACTCTGTCCATGGAAATCAGATTAGTTTCTAATATTTTCTTCAGATACCTTGACTATTGTAGCTTGACAACAGCCTAATAGGGTGGTAAATGTGTGAAGAAAAGAATATTTATAAAAAATATTAACCCCTTAGCTGGTTTGCCCGTACACCGTCCTGGCTACCGAAAGCTGGTCACAACCGGTTTTCCCGTTCACTGTACGAGCACTGATATTTTCTTCTTTCTATCTCTGATTTGCACATGTTTTTTATGCTTATACTGAGAATAATAGAGCTGGTGTTTTTAAGAGATGTAGTTTGTGTGTGTCCATGGTAATGAAATATTTCTCATTTGGAATTTTCTTTGTGAAGGCGAGGATTTTTCCTTGAAGGCAGGAATTTAGATTTTTGGCAATATTTGATAAAGAACAGGGATTGGCAAGGCGATGTGAAATGCGTAGTCCGACCCAAACATTCGGGGACTGCTGCCGTTGCTGACACGACGAATGTAAATATCTAAATTTAAACCACTGGAAATGGATTCTCCCAACTCTCCCCTACCTAGCCAGGTTGTTATAGTTCATGTCATGCGACCAACCCGCACGCGTATCTATTATCTTCAGAAGCTAGTTAATTTTGTTCTGCAATGTAAGAAAGGTGGCTTTTCTTGAACAGCGTTGAACATTAAATGCTGTCAACGCTTAGATAAAACACCAATGGAGACTTTAGAAATGCTAAATGAGGTGTATGGTGAATGCATCACAGCGTTATCCATGATTTACGAATGGCACTGGGGTCTTAAAGAGGCCCAATAATCCATCGAAGACGATGAACGACCTACATTACGGACCACAGAAAATGTTCCGTTGGTGTCTGAATGTGTTCGAAAAGATCGTTGTCAAATACTTGTACACATCGCTGAAGATACACACTTCTCGGAAACATCGTTTGAGGGAATTCATTCGTCGTAAGCGGTCTCAGTTCTGGCAGAATGATGACTGGTACCTTCTGCATTACAACGCACCAGTACATTGATCCAAATTGGTTGAAGAGTTCCTCGTCCAAACTCACACTAATGTGCTTCCATGTTCCCTCTATTTCACCAGACTTAACCTCGTGTGACTTTTACCTGTTTTCCCATCAATAAAAAACATTTACAGGGACCCCGTTTTATGTCATCAAATGATGTGAAAGGATCATCGCAGGAGGCCTTACGGGAGGTTGCGAAAATGGCTTCCAGCTGTGATTCCAGAAGTTATACGAAAGCTGGAAGAAGTGTATCGTCGTCCAAGGGGACTACTTAAAAGGTGGATGTGCGTCAGTGCTGTGAATTAATCAGGGTAAAGTTTTCTACACCCCTTCACCGAACTTTTGGATCATACTAAGTATGTTGCTTGTGAAGAAATAAAAATGGAAAGGTAATTCAGAAGTCTCTGTCCTCTTTGTAATCTACGACTTAATATAACACCATGATTTAAATTGTGTGTGCATATATATATATGCACGTACATACAAAATCCTCAACTGTTTGAAAAAGAGGTACGAACATGAAATTACTTTGTAAGTATGAGAGAAATTCTTTTAAGGTATATGTGAAACATTCTTCATAACATGAAGAGTGTATTTATAAAAAGAAAACATTTAGGAGTTTTTGTGCTCCACAATTATGAAATAAAAAAAATAGTGTGAAAACTTTAAAATTGATAGTTAAAATAAAATTGTTTTTCATTTTCACATTCTGTTAGTTATTATGCTTAGTTATATGCAATAAAAAATGTGCCTTTTTTTTTAACATTTTGAGCAAAGAAGTTGACCGCTTAAGGGGTTAAAAGTACTGGGTAGAAAATAGCTTAGTTGAGAGGATTTTAAATAAAGGTTTCGATTTGTACTTGAACTTTAATTTTTCCCCAACACAAAGGAATGTAAATACGATAGTTCTCTTTACAAGACTCCAAGTGGCTGGGGAGCAAATGGAATGCACATATCTTAGTTCTCTCGGAGGAATGGTTAAATATATTTCATGAGTAAATTTTATTTAGGCACTTAGAGTTGTCAATTCTTTCAAATTTTCATTTATCTTTATAAGAATGAAATCATAAAGAAAAATTCATCAATTATCATTCTGTAAAATATCCACTCATATTTTGAATTTACTTATAATATTTTTATAGTTTAATAATGACTTTAAGTTTCTGAATCAAGACTGAGTTACTTTGATTATTATGTAAAAACCCAAGGAAAATTTTTTAAATATTGCAAGTTCTAGTTAAAATCTTTTTTTTCATTTTTTAATGTTATGTTCATAGTTAAAATGTCAATACAAAACACGAGGTTCATTAATGAGCCTGAAGAGAATACTATTTCTAAAATACTTTGCGTAATAGGGGTTTTAAAGAGAGGAGCACTTTTCAAATCTAAAGATTCAGTAATTTATCATAGCACACAATTTTTTTATTAAGAACATATGAAAGGTTGAAAGTAGGAGATTATGCAATGTTAAATTAAACGATTGAAGCTCAGTGGCTGAGTGGTTAGTGCATCGTGCTTTCACGCCCCAGGTCCGGGATTCAAACCTTGGGCTGAAACTCAACCTGTTATCCTTTTGTGAATCTAGAAATGTGTTACAAGCTTATACTTGGGAAGTGTAAACACCAGGAGTTTCGCTGCAGTCTGATCATCTGACCGGAAAATCTGCTCAAGCACTCAATGCCCAAGATCATAAAAACTGAGACAGGCTCAGTAGGTCTTGGTCCTCTGAGTTGCGCTGCTGAATTTTTTTTAGTACAAATTGAACGATTAGACTGTCTTTGTTTTTGAAATTGTTCAAACGATTTAGCATTCTTATGAGAAAATCAATATAAATTAGATTACATTTCTTTCTTTTATATTTTACTCTCCTTACAAATTTTTTAATCAATAAAACAGATGAAAAAAATTGTTTGTTTATTGATGAATATTTTGACATGGCACCATATTAGATATATTTAAGACAAAGTATTAGCTTTAGCATAATCAACTAAATTTTATATCTCTCTCAACCTTTAAATTTTGGATTGTTTTGTATAAAAATTTTAGTGCTAATTCCAAAAGTGTTTTGATACAGTTTCTTTTCAAAGATTCAAAGTACACCTTATTACTGTTTCCAGAATTCTTAATTTCTTTGTATTACAGTACAGGAAATATTAGAATTTCAAAATATTCATTTGTATGTTGGCGCATAATTGAATAAAAGTGAGAAAATAAAAAAAAAATAATAACTTTCTTTGTGTTCTTGATTTTTTTTAAGACGTGATCTGTTGTTTCTTGTAAGTAAATAATCGTAATTAATTATAATAAGACGAATTAGAAAATGAAATGTGGAGCATAGAAGTTAAATCCTTAGGAATAGTACTCGTGAAATGTACTAGTTTAAAATAATTGGAAATAAATACATCGAAAAAAAGGGATGAAAATAACAGTAAAACTTTCGAAGTAGGAGTAAATGTATAGTATGGCACAATAAGCGTATATACAGGGTAAAGAAGTTTATATAAAAAGAATGTAAAGTGGAAAATAAATTACACATTATATAATGAAATAAATTTATGTTAAAATCCCTTCCAAAAAAGATAAATTGTTAAATTTCATGATGCATTTTTGTTGCAAATGAAATGAGTTTTATTTTTTCAATATCAATTCTCTCAGCTCATGATTGAAAAGAATTTTAATTTCTCACTTACATAATACATAATTCTATTTTTCCTATAATTGTTTCATTCTACTATTTCATACGAAACGATGTATTATTGTAATTATTGTTTAAAATTACTTTTTTTTAATGTTCAGAAAATATTACTAGAATTTTTAAATAATTGGGTTCCATAAAAATCTGACAAATAGATCAAATATTTATATAACTGCTTATTTGCAGATTCTGGACGAAGTGCAACAGAAACTAAAATTTTTCGAAAATGCTTTGTACAATTGCTTTGTAAAAGGTTTTGTAAATTATGAGGAAATTATTTTTAAAGAGTGTGACACTACTATATATTTAAAAGCTACCTTTCCTTTACTATTAACGATAGCCATGTGACACTAGTTGTTCTTTTGAAGGAAATTTTTTTCTTTTATTTATAAAACGAGTTCGACGAAGAGAACATATGCTTGTGGTGAGGAATTGGCTTTTCTCTTCGTAAAATGTTTGATGTGTTCTAAAATATATTTTGTATAAGTTTTTGTGTCCCCTTGTGTTGAAGAAAGTAACCGTTATTAAATATTATTTATACGTGTATCTGTTATACGATCTTTATTACTTTATCCTAAAATAATGACAATCATGGGACTTTGATAAGAGTATATTTCTTTATAGATTATTCTTTATATAACTATTTGGTGTATCTTATTAAACCGAATACGAATAAAGACCGAATAAAATCAGCCTAGAAAGCATGTTGATTTGACAATGGATGAATGACATGTGTACTTTTTTCAGACCAGTATAGGTTCATTTTAAAAAATACGGTTCTCATTGTGTTCTGATCCGGTAAGAGCAAATAACGTCACAATGTTGAAAGATACCTTTCAAAGGAGGGGAAATTATAATGTTGGCCAGAATTTTCTTAAGACTTTACAGATTTGAATGTGTTTAATGTAATCACTATGATTATCATAGATATCGAGACGAAATCTTCGATTAATATATGAAATCTAATGCTGCTGCTATTGGTTATAGAAAATGATAATTTTCTTGATAAAGTGATAAAGAATAATCTTCTCATAATAAAGAGTATTTTGCGGGGATTAAGAGATAGATTTTCTTTATATTCATTATTTTTTACAATGAAAAAAAAATAAAAATTGTAAAAAATATAGAGTTAGATGCCAGCTAACAAAAATTTTCAAATATTAAAATAGCAAAGAAATATTTTTAGACCATTGTAAGGATCTATCACCCACACCTGGCAACACGTCTAAACACTTTTGAGACATCTGGCAACGTGTCGAAGATATATGTAAGTAACTGGCAGCGGGTCAGGTATATATAAAGGAGGACATGTCAACCAGAGCAGACTTGCTTGTCCAGTTTGTGGATATGCTGCTAACAGCAATATTAATATTTTAGGAACTATGCAAAATTCTTATATAAGCAAGACAATAAAAGCCATCAGATACATAGGTAACGACGATATCAGAAAAGCTTTTAAAATTAATAGTTTCAAAGAGCACATTCAGAAAATAGTTATAAATTTCTTTAATTCCCTTTCTAACTCAAATAATATTAATATGTTAATCTTAATTCCTTATGATGGTAACAATAAAACTAAGAGGCCAAGGAGAATTCTCATTGACTTGTATAACCCGCCATAGCATAATCTTTTCCTGCAATAAACTTTTATTGCATAATTTGCTACATTTTATTTTTTTCTTTATTTTATTTCATATTTTTTCCTTTAAATCTTTATCCTTTATCTTAACTTTTAATCCCCAACTCAACAAGCTCCTCCCCTTTTATCATATGTAACTTTCTGAACCCCCAGGGCAGCCTACCGGAGTCACCATACTCTCTACCCAACAAACAATTAGAGAGCAGCCATTTAAATCTATCTCAAGAAAAAAAAATCTGCTTTCAAAACATCAAGAAGAACTCAAATTTAGGCACGACTCCCGGACCAGCCATTTCCACCAATGGCCATGCAGTATATAGCAGACTGAGAATCATCACTTTCGTTGCTTCCCCATCGAAGACTGTCGGAGGCTATATGCCCAAAGATCCACCGAAAAGCACCGAAATCAAAGCAGACTAGACCGAACGAAACTGAACGAGAGCAGACTAAATCAAAAAGCTGGAGGTGGAAAAATGTGGTCGGTGAGGCAAAAACGAGGCAGAGTAAAACGAAGGACAACGTATTTTCTATCTAATTGAATCTTTTTTTTAATCTACTTGTTCTGTTACGTGTCCCTTAGTAAAGTTATCTGGACTGAATGTTGAGATGATTATTTTTACCATTAGAACGCGACACCGGTCAGAAAAATCCTCAAAAAGAAACCAGAAGCATACAACCATTAGTTATTTAGATGACCGTTTTATTGAAAAGGCGTGGCCGGTAGGTATGAAGTAACCAAAAAGTTAGAAAAAGGTGAAAATGCATTAACGATAATGAAAATATTGTTTTAAGGTTTTATAATGAAGGATATAAGTTATCAGTAAAGAAGAACAAAAACAACTTCATAAAAGCAGTAGTGTTTCAAAAACTATATTTCAAAAGCATGTAAAACAAATTGATGTTACGAATTTTACTTAACTATCAATGACTGTTTTATGATTCAACATTTAAAATATATTTTTTACAGCTTAACGTATTTGAAGCAGTAAATGACACCCAAAAAGTTCAAAAAAAAAAAAAATGTTTCACAGTTTATTACAGAACTAAGACTTCCCAAAATTTATTTAAACTATTGAAAAATTATATAAAAAAAAAATTATGTAGTAAATTATTTAAACATTTAATTTAAAATGTTTTTAAAAATACAAAACTGCAAGAAGAAAAAAAAGTAAACATTAGGAATTTTATGAATAAATACGAAATTCCTTTTTATTTGAAAAATTATTTGAAACACTAATGGAAAAATAAACCAGATAACTAATACTAAAATTTCAAGTTTAAATGCTCTTGTAACATAAATATAATCCAATACAATACATTTGTAAATAATTATTTATGATATAAAGATAAAAATTTTAAATCTGAAATGATTCTGTAATTTTATATTCTAGTAAATAAATTTGTTTTTTATTTTTAATTTCTAAACTTTTAACGGAATGTTTTATTTTTAAGATAAAATTGGTAAAATATGTTTTCGTTCAGAAGAAACATAAAATTTAAAATGAGTGTTACAATTAATCGTTAAATCTTACCTGTTTTCTAGCGTGTTGAATTTCCAAACCTTGTCTGTGAATGCTGAGAACATGCTCTGGTGGTGCCCTCTGTTGTCGACTGAAAGTAAATCGGAACAAGCAATGCCCGGTATTTCTGTGTCCCTCTCTCTGAGTATCACTCCTAGATGGCAGCACAAGCGAATTTTTGTAAGTTTTGCAGGAAGGAATATTAATAATATTCAAGAATACACATATGAATAAAAAGGAAAACAAACCAGAATATATATTTTTTTAAATAAACCTTTTAATTCTATGTTTCTTCTATGAAATTCTTACAGAATTTCATGAACTTAAATTTGATAGCGTTGTTTATGATGCATTTTAGATATATTTGGAAAAGTACTAAAATAAAAATAAAAAAAATACAGCATTATATTTACAAGAATAGTGCAACATTCGAAATATTTAACGGTAATGGATTTAAAAACATATGTTGTAAAAGGTTTTAGTGTAATACATGTTAGTAATCATTCGAAAATATTTAAAAGAAAGCGTAAGAAATTTTAGAAATCTTATGGTAAAACTTGAGTTTTAGGAAAAAATGAGAAAAAAAGATTTTTCCAGCAAAAGAGAGAGAGAGAGAAAAAAAAAGGAGTTTTAATTTGTATTTTTTTTTACAGAAATTTTATACGTAATATGTACTGACAATTTTTTTTTTTTTTTTTTTTATTAAAAAATCATTCAAATCCTGTTAAAGAAAACTTAATGAAGTTATAAAATTAAGTATATTTTTTTTTCAATTCTTTAAAAGGATCATAATTTAGTTATTCCAAAAATAAAAATAAATGTATTAAATCCATGCATCAAAAAGTGCATAAAAACATTAGCTTAACACGCTCACTTAAAAACATCTTTGAATGAAAAAAATATCCACTTTCTTCAATATAATCATTCAATTAAATTAGAAATAATGCTTTTGTATAAATGGTTTTAGATCAATTAAAAATTATTAATCATAAAACTTATTATTTACCACTATTATAATTAATTTTTCATTCATTCATTTTTACACTCACACATAAAAACATATTAATGTACGAATGTTTAATTTGAACATTTAATTTTTTTTTTTCAATTTTACATACACAATCCTATTATATCAGTATTTCTGAATTTTAACTTAATAAGTGTGAATGGAAAAGTAACTATAAACATATATACCTGTTTTTCATGTAACTCATCATTTCATCAAGGAAATACAATATTAATGTTTCGTCTTTAATAGGATAGCTGCTTATACGCTTACTTTTAATCTTCAATCTTACATTTTTTTTAAAAAATATAAATAGCCATAAAACATTTTATGTGTTAAAAAGGTATACTTAGGGTAAAAAAAAAAAAAAAAAAGGCGTATAGAAGAATACATCATTTAAATCAATTCTGGAAATTTAGTTTTCAGTTCTTTTTGTGAGTTAAAGATGACAAAGTATTACACTATTTTGTATTAAGTTTAATACTTTGATACAACGTTATAAACTTAAACTTTTTAAAAAAAATATTTGGATTTTCATAAGAATATATATATTTGGTCATGTTTAATTTTTTTAGTGTAATTTTTCTGTTTTTATATGATTTAATACAATTGTCCAAAGTTTTACCGAGTTTATATTAAGAAAAATTGGAATAAAAAAAAAACCTTTTAGAATGTGTTATATTTATTTAGTTTAGCACAGCTACAGAAAGATGTGATTGTGTCAAATCAAGCATCCTATAAATTTGTACAGTAAAAATGTATTTTCATTACGATACACTACATCAGTAATTATAATGGCTCTAGAATGAGATGATACATTATGACCTTGAAACACATTCAACCACATGCTTCGCTACATCTGTATTTCATTAGCAAAAATAGCAAAAAATGTGTTAGACTTTTTATAGATGTTATGAACACATAGCATATATGAGTCGTATGGTATAATAAATTTTCATCATTTAGTTTTGAAAATTAATGCGAGTTCACTATCTATTACTATTGAGAATCCCAATCTATAAGGCGCAGTCCCCCTAGGGATGTGCTAACAATAAATGGGACGCGAGCATATCAAAAAGAAAATAGTATTAAAAATGATTAATTTACTGAAAAGAAGAAAACAAATTACATATTCCGACATAATAAAAAATTTATTACACATTTACACTGATAGATCAATATATGAATAGTAGGTTTTAACAGTATTTAACAATGTATTTAAGGTAACTGACTACGTTCAGAGCTGTGACTTTTTAAAACTTTAAAAAGGAATAATTTTATTTAGTTATAGTTGAATTAGAATATACGTATAAAACTATTTCAAGAATATTTCCTTATAAATTATTAAATGGTACTTTTTGGCAAAAAAAAAAAAAAATAAAATAAAAAAAATAATGACATATTTATTTTACTGAACTAGGATGTTTGGAAAATTCTTATTAGTTCCAGAGTTACGATCAATTAAAATAATAACCTTTGTTTCTTTTTGAAAATTATTCTCTATTCTCTGATGCAATAAAAGATGAATAAATCCACTCCTAAATTATACATTTCAAAAAGTTTAGTTCAATCTCTGTATAGAAGTCCTAGCTATATATAAGCAAAATATTATTATTATAGCAGCATTTTTCATAAATATAGAATGTTCTGAAAATATGCCATTCTTTCTTCATTTCTTGTCAAAAAATTGCATTAAACTTTTTTTTTCTGTGGTAGTAATATTCATAAAACAATTTCATATGTATATTCTAATTTCAACTGACTCTAAATATAAAAAAAAAGTTATTCATTTATAAGTTTTTTCAAAATAATGATTTCGAACGGAGTCATTCACCTTAGTAATCAACTTATCAATGTGAAATAAAAAAAAGTCCAATAACTGTTTGTGACTCTCTTTGGTGTCTTGCAAAAAAAAATTAAACGAAGGTTAGTATTATAAATAAACAATTTGAGTTCTTTTTCGGTATGGAATCGAAGTTTTGTCTTCAGAACCACTACCGTAAAAAATCCAGTTTTGCAAAAGTAGGGCGCTGAAAATGGTAATAGAATACGAAGTGCTCTTGTTTTCAGTGCAAAAAATCTCCCAATGTTGCCTTTTACTTTTGCCCAAAATTCGAAGGACGGTTTATAATTTAAACTGCCATTTAATTTCATTACTCGACGTGAAGTTTAAACAGATTTATTCTTCAAGAATTCAGAAATCTTCAGGAGTATTTTAAATGAGGATATCCAATCCACACTTATGAATGGTTACCAAGTAGTTGTCAGTAAGAAAATACTTTAAAAAAATTCTTTTTCAGCATTGCAGAGGGATTTTCAATAGCTATAAAAAAACTTTCTCGTGTTCTCTTGTAAGTTTAATTGATTTGTTCACATCTGCAAACATTTCTAGGGGTTTTTTGCTTTACATCTTTTTTATTGCACAATTCCAATTTTCTACAAAATCATTAATTTTATTACTTGCATTCAATATACATGTGGCCGAGGAAGCCTAGTGGTCAAGTTTTCGGATCGTGGCTGGCTTGTCACGAGTTCGAACCTAGTACTACTAAAGACCTGCCGTGTAGGGAGTGATGCACGTTAAATCTGTCGAGAGCTCAAACGTCCTCCCCTTTTGTGTGATGTGGTAGTTAGAAGAGGAGGTGCGAGCTCAGGTGTTATCCTCGTCACTTGACCATGGTTCAAAATTACGAAGTCCGTCACCAAAAGCTCTCGTGTAGCTGAACAGTGTGACGTGAATGTTCACTCGCATTAATTTGTATGTATTTGCCCTCTGGAGTTGAAGATTCAAGGTGTTTTAAATAGGTCAATCTAGTGGCTTAACTTTTTTTCAATTCCTACTATAGTTCCCTCTCCCTCTCTCTCTCTCTCTCTCTCTCTATATATATATATATATTGCATTCTGACTCGCTAGGTTCTTTTTCATAGTTCCTTTTTAGTATTTTTTCGATCTTCATGTTTTGCTTTTATATTCTTATTACGTTATTTCTTGTTATGTTCATTATCTATTATTTCTGGTTTTTGAAATATTATACAAATTTATTTTATATATATATATCTTGTTCAAATTTTCAATCGTTAATAAAATACTTTCTATTCATCTATTCAAGTTCAAATACATTTTATCAAACTTGTAGTAGATGCCGCTTGATGTTAATACAGTTTTTTCAGATATTAATTAAATAAAAAATGAATAAATAGTAAAAAACAAAAACAAAATAATAGTACAACAGCATATATAGAAAGGAAAATCGTTTGTTGTTTTTCTGTAGTGCAATGGATAGCGCGTTGAACTTGTAATTCAAAGGTCGTGGGTTTGAATACACCTGGAGTGACCTAATTTCTGAGAATGTGATTTCTTTTTTACTATACATACTATTTTATTAGAATAATTAATTTTAATCAATGAATAAATAGTAACAAAAAATAAATAGCCCAACATCATATATAGAAATAAAAATTGCAAGGAAAATCACTTTCTTTTTTGTCATTTAATATTATGATTCTGTCATATGTATATACATATTTGTATTAATTGTAACTATTTAGTAAAAAGCAACTGAAATAAAAATTTTCTTTGTTGACCTAAGTAGAAATTGACTTTTTTTTATATTACTTTTTTTTAAAGATGTGATCTCAAAAGTTTTAAAAGTTTTCTACATGATAAAACCATCTTGCCTCGCTATAAAATATATAGAAACATATATATATATACACTGGCACTAAGTGTACAACAAATTCGCTTGATATTAGACCTCTCATTTTTATATAATTTATTGTATTTGCAACCATTAGCACAAATCCAGACCATGACTCATCTCTTTGGAAGCCAATGCTTCTTTGCGGATCATGTAAATTGTTCGGATACATTATGAAGAGATTTGTTGTACAAGTGCAGAATGTTTTGGAACTTTACAAACATTGTCAGATCTCTATTGGTGTATATATTCTGAAGCAAATTATCATTCTTATGTGTTTGTATAATTCATAAACTTAAGTATAGTAAATAATGATGTGTGCCTTGAGTTCTATTGGTTTGCAGAATAATAATTCTTATACAACTAACATATTATTACAAAATGGAGCTCACACAGGGAATGAAATAAGCACATCTTTGTTAGTTAAATAAGCATCATTATCTATTTGAGCTAAAAATAATTTGTCGAAGAATTTTCAGAAAAGCTGATGTTGTACACCTTCATCCATACGATGTGAACGGGCAACAGTATTATTTGGTGGGGTATGCAATGAGATTTCTTGAAAGAAATATATCCGAATATAATTTTTACAATCTCATTCACAGTTGGCAAAGTGGCCGCGGTAGCCGAGTGGTAGAGGTATCGGATCGTGGCTTGCCTTGTCACGAGTTCGAGCCCAGTACCACTAAAGACCCACCGTGTAGGACAGCGATGCAGGTTAAATCTGTCGAGAGCTGAAACGTCCTCCCGTTGGTGTGGTGTGGTAGTTAGGAGAGGGGGTGCCAGCTCAGGTGTTGTGTCCACGTCACTTGACCATGGTTCAAAATTACGTGGTCCGTCGCCAAAAGCCCTCGTGTAGCTGAACAGTGCAACATTAATATTCAATCAATCAACCAATCTCTCTCTCTCTCTGTATATATATATATATATATCTTGTTCAAATTTTTCCAATCGTTAATAAAATACTTTCTATTCATTCATTCAAGTTCAAGTACATTTTTTTTAAATTTGTAGTGGATGACACTTTATGTTCATACGGTTTTTAGTTAAAGTTTAGTTAGTTTTTAGTTTTAATTCATTAGTTAAACTTAATTAATAAATAAATAGTAAGAAACAAAAAATAATAGTCCAACACTATATTTGAACAGGAAAATCCCTCATTTAGATTATCCCTCATTTATCCCTCAAACACTGTATTTGTTATTAAAATATTTTATCATAATTTTAATGTAATTTACTCAGTAACAGCGTTAATTCGCACTCCCGGTGTCATTTATTCTTACATTATATTTAGGAACTGGGATATATGTTTGCATTCTTTTTCTAAAATGTCAAAGTCCAGGTCTATTGAAGCTATTTACAGTTGCATTTCATATGCTGCTTCAATTTGCTTCTGTATTTTGTTCTTTTGCCACATATGTGCTTAAACACATATTTTTTTAATTTAAATACATTTTTTAGAATGGCATTAAAATGTTTGTAATTGTGTGTCTTGCAAATTTACAACCTGTTCCTGCTTAAATTTAGATTTTAACGTCGATAAATTGTTCCTTCTTCATCGGAAAGCTTTTCTGGTAAATACTTCACAAGTCTTTTGTTCTCTTACAAACGTTTTCTATTCATTTTTACAAATGAAAAAAATCCCTTTTATTGTATATTTTTTAAAATTGTCGTCTAAATCCAATTCATTCCACTTGTTTTTGCAAAACCTTGCACTGACAAGCATAAAATCATTTTGCGCATCTCGGGATTATAAACAACAGAATATTCTCATCAAAGGTAATGTATACAGAGAAAAAAACTTTGTAACATTCTTTCATTATATCATAATATAATTGATGCCTGGTTCTCTACAAATGGACGTACGGTAAAAACATATTGGAGAATACCAGAGACTCGCTACCTGCCCTCCATTGTCCGAGAAATCGGCTGTTACAATAGTGCAGTCTTGATAATTTGGACAGGCATCTCGTTGGATAGCCGCACACACCATTATATGTTTGCAATATAGGCCCTGTGACTTCTGTGAGATACAGGCATGAGGTCTTGGAGTCCTACGTTCATCTTTTCACGAGTGCAGTTTGTGACTGGCTCATCGCGTTTTCTACTAAAATCTCCTCTTGGGTTCTTTGGGGCCAAAAAAAGGCAAATTCTTTCCAACCAAATCCAGAAGCGAAACACATGAACATTCAAATTAGAAACATTTTAAATAACAGAAGTTTAACGTAAGCGGATGACCTATTGGGGAGTGATTATACTAGTCTGGTTTAAGCGCGTGCACTGAAGGAAGAGAAGAAAGCCGTCGTTGATTGTGAAGTTATCCGTGACAGATCGATTAAGTCAAGGTGGATCCTATTCCACACCCGTTATCCCAAAGATATTGAGGATCCGAGAGGATTGCAATTAAACAAGAAACTAAGGTAGGATAATTCTAAAATCCATTAGTAACTATAATATAAACAGAGATTAGGAGAAGGGGAAGTTAAATATCGTGGTTAAGATCGTGCGTATTGGGTAATACGTATTGTGTGTTTTCTTACCTCAGATCCGCTAAGTTATAATATAAACATCATTATTGTTAGTGTTTAAGTTAAGATCTTAATAAAGCCATTTTAAGATCATGACAACGCCTGGTTCTTCATTCAATCCCACACCTCTAGATCACGAAGTTAATTTAGGAGTGAGGTATCACCCAAGGGGGAATACTTCACAAGTTCGCTCTAATTTTATTTTAACGGACGACAACATGAGGCACATAGAGTTTATCTGATCGAATAATTTTTAGAAAGTAAGGATATTTGCTGAATGGATTGGCCGGTTAGATATCCAGACCACATCCGATTAAAGCATGCTTGGGACGTTCTGGGAAGGGCAATTGAAACTCGCAACCCCTCTTGGAGAACCATCTAAGGCCTGAAAACAGAGTTACTGAACAAATGCGGCTAATTGTGACAGGAACTAAACTCCCTTATTTCGGGAATAAAATCATGGTGTGGTGTCTGTTTATCTGAAAGAGGGGACCATACGCCTATTAACCAATTTTTTTTTGTTATATCCTGCAACTGCTGTTTCATACCTTCCGACTTCAATGAGTGTTACGTACGATCATGACTGAGTGTTTGAACACATCAATAATTATTTTTTTGCTTTATATTAGCCCTATATACATACCAAATTTCATTAAAATCTGTCCAGCAGTTCCTGAGATAATTGGCAAAATCTAAAGATTCTCTTAATTTTGAACACCAGTATATATCAACAAGTAATATAAACAAAAATTAAGTCAATTCCTACTTAGATCAACAAAGAAATTTTTTATTTTAGCTAATTTTTTTAAATAGTTACAATTAATATACATATGTATATGCATATGACAGAATCACAACATTAAGTGGTAATTGATTTTTATTAATTATCATTAAAGTATCGTATTGTCATCCAAAACAATCGTGTATATAAATTTCAATTCAACTGAATACTTTAACACGTGAGAAGAAAACCTTTCCAAGTTTTGACACAAGTCGTCAAAAATGATGCCAACGTGGCTGTATTTGTAATTCTTTAAATAACTAGTTTTAATCCATTAATTTTTATTAATTATTATTATATTATTGTATTGTAATCTAATATAAATTTCAGTTCAACTGAATACTTTAACACGTGAGAAAAAAACCTTTTTAAGTTTTGACACAAGTCACCAAAAGGGTCGCTAAGTCTCCAAAAATGATGCCAACGTTGCTGTGTATTTATAATTCTTTAAATAATTAGTTTTCAATTAAAATTTTTATTAATTTTTATTATATTATTGTATTGTCATCCAAAATAATCGTGTACATAAAATTTCAGCTGAATTGAGCGCTTTTAAATGTATTTTATTAACGATTGAAAATTCCACCAAGATAAATAAATAAATATATAAATATATAAATAAATAAATACAAAGAGATTGTGAGCTAATAGTAGGAATTGAAAAAGAAATTTTCAAAGAAACAAGGGAAAAAACATTCCCCAGGAATGCACTGTATTTTCAATTTTAAAAAATAATTTTGCATTAAAATAAATGAATTTTAATGGTATTTTCTAATTTTAAGCCTTTAAGTAATTCTAAGAATGCATTATTTTATAATCAACACTTTCAAGCATACATTACCATACGCATCCCTTAATTTAATTACTGATAAAATCTGTTAATTTTGTTGCAGTTTTTTTGTTTGAAAACTAACAGCAATTTTGTTACTCTGGGTGAGTTAGGTGCCCAATAAAACCACACACACACACAATTCAAAGTCACAGATCATCATATAGTGCATTAAAAGAGAGAGTAAGTTGAAATATTTAGAAGCATTTTAAATATAGGAGAAAAAAACCGAATCTTAAGAGAAAAATTTCGTTAAATGGAAAATGCACTTCTCTATTCGGAGGTTGTTTTGCGCAGAAAAACAAAAATATTCTTAGTTCCAGGAAAAAGTTCGCAAAATAGAGAAATTCGTAAAATAGAGGTTCGTGAAATGGAAGTACGACTGTAATCCCTGAATTCTCAAACACCAGGAAATTTGGTCTTAAGAGAAATTTCTAATAATGTGCACTTTTTACAACTCAGAGAGAAAATTATTTTAAAATTAAAAGATAACCTTAATTTGAAATATAAAGCATATTTTATACTTGAAAACTTCTTTTTAAAAATAATGTTAAAATTATGATAGGTTACTTATGAATGCAGACCGACATATTTGGGAAGAAACTGTAGTCAACCGTGATTCAAAATATTTTAAAATAATTAGTTAGAAGCACTTTTATCAATATATTTTACATAAATACGTATTTAAATTATAAGTTCGCAAATAAAATGATGTACAAAATAATTTAAAAGGAAGGTCAGTTATTTGTGTTTCTTAATATTTGATTGAATTGAAATATAATGTTAAATTTTAGTAAAAAAGGATTTAGATTCAACATGTCATTCATCTAGAAGAAAATCGTCAAGAAATCTTCGCGCTTCTTTCTCATAGCAACAAGTTCAAATAAATAAATCATTTTATCCATCTATTTTTCTCTATCTTGATTTTAATGAATGAAAACTTTATAAATAAAGTTATCAGCAAATGTATACGGATTTAATTACTAGAATGAAATGTAAAGTTTTGTTAAAACACACATATATTTTTGAGAAAAGTGAAGTGAAATGGAACTAGAATTTTTAAATTTAAGTTGTCAAATATTTTTTTGCAAAAATATATTGTTCATTAAATAAAGATTTTCGTGAATAAATATTATCATCATGGATTAATTTTCTCGAACTTCAACAACTATTCTTCAAAAAAAGCTATCAAATAACGAAATCCATGAACTAATTAATTTAGTATCGTGGGATTTCCGTTTTCTATATTTTTTTAGAAAAAGTAAATTATAAATCTAATCTAGCAGCTATTTATAAATACTCATTTAGTTATTAATTTTTTTAGCTTGTTAATTAGGATATAAATTTCATTTCTGCAAGATAGTGATTTCGTTCAAGTTAATTGCTTCTTCTCTCAGATGGGAGTTAACAATTCTCAGATAAAAATCTCCACAATAAAATATTTTTAAGGAATTATTTCTCTGAAAATTTTTGAATCTGATGGAGTTGGTTTAAGATCTCAAGCAAAACCTTTTTTTATTTTATTTTTTATATTGAAGGTTTTAATTGCAGAGATATGATACTCCGAAGATTTATTTATTTTCTTTTTGATTAAACAAGCATTATGGTTCTTTTTAGTACATGCCTCAATTGACAATTAAAATATTTTTGAAATCTCAAGAAGCCCCGTTTTTAATGCGCAGGTTTCCATTTCCTGTTAGGAATCTAAAGCTAGAAATATCATGTTTAATACGAAAACTGATAATCTGATAGCTCTAAAATCATAAATTTGGTTTAATTTTGAAGTATACTAGTATAATGGAAATTTCATAATTATGTCAAAAAATATTTAGTCAAATTACTTATCCCACACGATACAGTGCACACTTTATTCTAAATTTAAGTTATGTATTTTACTTTATTTTAAAATTTTAATTTTAAAACAATAATTATATCTCTTAGCTGTTACTTAATATCAGAGTATATCACTTCAGATTTCTTAAAGATGAAAGTTAATTCCGATACCATATCAAAATCAAGCATACAACAAATCAATATGTGAGAAGTGACCTCTGGCGGACAGTTCCTGAAACCGTCAGTCGAGAAGTTGCTGTCGAAACATTAACATCATGTAGAACCAATGTCCTCGTTTATTATGGTAATGCCAAATATTGAAGTTTCCATAAATGTATTTACTGTAGTCTAAATGTTAATATTCTTTAAATGTTTGTAATTGTAATACTTAGATGTCACATTAAACTCTTTAACAAAAATGTTTGGAGTCCGACTTTTTGTCATAAGCATTCACAAATGTAGCTTTCTTAGATATTTTATTAGTCATAAGTTGTGAAGTGTGTGTGTATTACAACGTTTCATATTCGAGAGAGATAATGGTTGGAATGATTAATGGTTTAATAACCTAATACCGTATTAAATGTAAAGCATGTTGGAGAAATTTTCGGTTCTTTATTTTCTCAGACAAAATTTTAGATTATAAAGACATTACTCCTTTGTTTCAATACAAGTGTTAAAATAAAATAGCTGTGAGTGTCTCTCATCCTTTCTGAATTTCCAATGGAATTCATAATACACTGGTGTGCAAAACTTAAGCAACAGGTGGGTTTATTGCCATAACTTCAAGAAAAATCATCTGAGAGACATGAAATTCTGAAATGAGGGAAGTATTATGTACGTAAGGATGACAAAGCATCGGCGCTGAAAAGGAATACAACGCATACGGTATGGAATCAAACAAAAACAAGCTTTATTGAACGCATAGTATCGTGACTCATGATTGTCTATCCAACAGGAAGAACAACAAGCAGATGTTCCTTAATATCGTATATGCCCTCCCTTACTACAATGGTTGCTTTGCACCGTCTCCGCATATTCAGAACCAGCTGGTGCAACATTTCTTGAGGTAGGATGCCCATTCCTCAATCAACATCTGTTTGAAATGTTGGTTGTACTCGGGTGATGTGAGCGTGTGGCAATACGTCTCCCCAAAGCATAACCCCACATGTTCGATAAATTTAAATCTGGGGAGCATGCTGGCCAATCCATTCGAGTGATATCTTCACTTTCCAGCAGCCCTCAACAGCAAGGAGTGCGATGTGGCAGTGCATTGTCATCCATAAAGATGAAGTATGGGCCAATGGCACCTCGGGAAAGATCAGATGGGGAAGAAGTACCTCTCACAATAGCGATACCGGTTACAGACCCTCTGTCGAAAATGGGGAAACTCAGTTCCGCCGTTCAGCATAATGCCAACCCCGACAAGAACTCAGGACCACCGTAACGATGTCTTTCCTTGATGTTACTGGATAAAACCGGGTCCCGATCTCTCCAAATCAAAACGCGTTGAGAATCGCTTCTGGTACTGAACCGACTCTCATCCGTAAAAGAGCACGACTCCATTGATCAGTTGCCCATTTTTTGGCTCTCTGTCCACTGTAAACGGTGGCTTCGGTGGCCATTTTTTCAAGGGGAGGCAGCGTTCGGGACGGGGGGAACAGGCCCCTTTGTGAAGGCGTAGGGCCCCAAGAAACCCCACCTTGTGGACCTGTTGCGTACAGGTTTCGAGCAATGACGCTAGCTGACTGCTGTCGAACTTTTTTTGCCTGCAGGATGATATATCGGTCATCCCCCGCAGTTGCGTCCCGGGGGGCCCCCCTTTCTAACACTGTACCTGTGGTTTGGAACGCTTTCCCAAACGTGCGAAACGACACTTTTTTTGATTCCCAACTTCAGCTACACTGGTGACGTACGCCCCCCCTCCCCTTTTTCCCTCATTCTTCCCCGTGTGAAGTCATCCAGATGATTTCTTCTAGCTATATTTCACGAAAGACTCACTGGGACTTGCAAAAATATGGTGAATTGCGTCTCCGTCCTTCATTTCATTCTACTGTTGAGCAGCGCGCGCCGACATCACGCGTTTTTAGTAGCTCACATCTCTTCTGACGTTTTTTTTCCTGATATTTTTCATACGCGTGACGTTTCTACGACTTCTGTTCCTCTACTGATCTCAGACCTCCTTTTTTTGAATTTCATGGCTATCTGCTAAATTTTTACATTGTTGCTTAAGTTTTGCACACCAGTGTAGATAGTAATATCTTTGATAGTTTTGCTTATATTAAATTAAAAGTAGAACACACACACACATACGCTAGAAAGCATATTGATTTCTAATAAACCCATTCTTCTTTAAATACTGTTATTTATCTGCTTCTATTTAATCCAGTGTTTCTCAAAAACTTTCTATACTTGTGTCCCAACTTTCAGTCATAATCTTCATTGCACCCCCTTCCATACAATAACATGTATTGAACTCAATAATAATATACTTTGACGTAAAGCTACAAAAGGACTTTAATTATAAACCGTACAAACTATCAAGGTATGTATTAAATTTTGCATATAATTTTACGACATTCCGATAGGGTCACTGGTAATTATTAAAATTGTTTTTAACTTAGCACTGTTAAATTAATTATGAAACACATTATGCAGTAATGATACGTTTATAAGTGTATTATATCAGTGTAAATCTGTATTTTATAATGTCAGAATGTATTTTGTTTTGCTTCCTTTCAGCAAATTATTAATTTTTTAAAATAATCTTTTGTTTTCGACTTTTCGATATATTCGCGCCCCCCCTTGTAGGGTTACCACGCCCCCTAGGGGGCGCGCCCCACAGTTTGAGAAACACTGATTTAATCTATAAATGTAAGTTAAATACTTGGAATACTATATGCTGTTTATAATTTTCATCAAGCAAATACTTTAGTTTATTTTTGTTAAGCTATTTTTGCGTCTATATTGCTTAAAAGTTTTAATCCATTTATAGACTAGAAGGTAAGCTGCATATTAAGTTAAATATGTTTTCGCGTAAGAAATAATTTCAAGTGATTCAAATACACATTGGTGAATAAATATGAAATTAATTATATTTATATAAAAATATAATTGGTAAATGTATTATAAAAAATGGCTGTTTATAAGAATTTAATGCTTCATTAGTGAAATTAAAAGTTAACTGTATCTAACATTTCTGAGATTATAGAAATTTTATCACAATATAAATGTTGTAGGTAAAAACTATTTATTTGAAAATTTAATTTAATATAAAATTGATAAGAAATAAAAACATACTTTCTTAAAACACTTTTAAACTTTTGTTTAAGAAATATTATTAAAATTAAAAATGTATTATAAATTTGAAACAATGTATTGTTCGAGAGCTGGTCTTCCAAGTAGTGAATTAACAATACCTCTTTCCGATAAATATTAAAATTTTAAAAGTGAATTCGATAAAAGATGTTACGAGTTATGTTTGTATGAAATTTTATATATATATATATATATATATATATATATTGGATAATATATATATACTCCAATTTATTTTACATTCAGACACAAAAGCTAATATATATCTGGACGATACTTAACGAAACACATATCAGCATACATTAATGGAACATGCTGACAAATACAAGGCGCGGCGTCAATTTTCCTTAGAATCTTGACTTTTATACAAAATGCAGACAGGAAGTTCAGAAACTCACATCACTTCCGAAGACGTCTCTTCTGATTGGTCCATATAATCAGATGATGTTCGTTATGCACAATTCTTAATTTAAATGTGCTGGGGTTTGAATTTAAGAGATCAGTCACCTTGTGGTGATTGACCATAGTAAATTCCTTTTTTTTCCTTTTAATTATTTTTGTTTTCATTCTTTAAATTTCTTAATGTTGATTCCATTTTAGAATCCCACACAGACTAGCTTTCTAGACCCTCCCCATTGCTATGTTCCATCGTATCACTGCAGCCAATAAAGTGCCTGCTCTCCTAGACCTCTCAGCCAATGGCAATCATGACACTCAGCCATCTTCAAGTGAATTTCCGCTAACTTCGGATGCCTCCGAAACTACCCCTGTAACCACACCTCCTTGCCTCATCCCACCCACCAATCAAGAGACTCTCTCTCATTAAGGCCCATCAACATCAGGCCACATTCAACAATTTAGATATGGGATGGAGGAACGTTTCGCGTTCCATTTCTCAGTGACGTCCAGCGTCAGTTTAAGAGATCAGGTTATGACTATGTCCCGTTATGAGGGTAGTTAATAGTTACTTATTAACGCGAAGTCCTGAGGGTCAGAACTATTACATTATATATATATATATATATAAAGAATTATTACATGTATATATATATATATATATATAAAGAATTATTACATGTATATATATATATATATATATATAAGAATTATTACATGTATATATATATATATATATATATAAAGAATTATTATTATATATATATATATATATATATAAAAATTATTACATGTATATATATATATATATATATAATAGATTATTACATGTATATATATATATATATATATATATATACATGTATATATAATTACAATCAATGAAAATAACGATGCATACATAAATATAATAATTATGAATTAAGTTTATATGTTAATTATATGTTCTTTGAATGTTTATGTCAAACATTGTGAATATTTTAATTCCATTTTAACTTTGAACATTAATCATTTACTCTATTTTTCTTCACGTATTTAAGTTAAGGTGTAAATGTATTTATAATAATTCAGTACTCTTATTCTTTAAGCTCGGGATTGCTTAACGAAATTACAAACTTCGTTTACTTCTTATTTAAAAATGTAAAGCGATTTAATTGGCTGAAGCTAGAAAGGTCTCATATGTGGCACTGCTTGGTTAAGATAAGTCTCGCGCAACACTAAACAAACTCAGATAATCCTTAAAAGAAATGAAAATCCACTATTCAAGTCTAATGTTATTTTAGTAAATTGTTTGAGTGGAAAATCGACTTTCATAATACCCCCGTCCCCAACTTTAGATCTCCATAGGACCCTAAGCAATCTGAATTCGTTAATTAAGTCTCCCTTTGGGTCTTCATTACAGGTACGAGGGATCTTAAAAGTAGGAGTATACTCTCATTTATACTCAAAGGCAGAATACTTTGGTTATTCACTGAACCGAATAATTGACGAAGACAACAGAAAGAAATTACACTCATTTTACATTAGTTTGTATAATCTCCTTTGAAAAAGAACAGAGAAGTGTTTTTTAAAAGTTTTTTGAGTAAATAAGGGGGAAAAAAACCCGGTGATTTATATTTTTATGCATTGTGTTTTTTAATTATTACTTTTGTCAAATAGGTATATAATATGTTTTCATATGTGTATGGAAAATAAAACATTATCAACATAATTTACTGCTCAGATATCAAAGGAATTTAAATTAAAATAAAACTAATATTCTTAAGAATTAAAAATGTACTGAGTGTAAAGTATATTATATTAATAGTATAACAATTTACCTAAAATTATGCAGCATAAATTAATTTGAGAAATGACTAAATTCTTCTTAATTATTATTTTGTTTGTCTAATTACATATCACAAAGTAAAAGAAAACTAGGGTTCACATATATATTATGCATTAAGATGAAATACAAATGAAATGATGGTAAGGACATATGATGTATGTAGAAAAACAATTAAATACGAACTAAATATCTTAATAATTAAACGTTTTATATTAAGGTATCCGACTAGGTTGAAAAAGTGCTTTTTAGGTGTTTGGTGTTGTTTGGGTTATTAGGGAAAGAAGAAATTAATTATTGAGGAAGAAGGACAAATACACAAAACTAGAGAGTTTTTAAGTTCTTTTTATAGCATTTACTTTATCTAATTAATAAAAATATTTTTTTTTAAATTCATTTTTTGAAGAATGAACTTTTCATGATAATTTGTGCAGGAAAAACGGGATATCTTCTAAATAATCCAATCAAATGCAATGAAATTTATAACATATATGCTATGGACCCTTCAAAATGTAACAAACCGCAGGTTTTAAGACAGCTACATTTAATCACATTTTACAGCTATTTTTAGCTTAGAACATGGAGTAATTTTGACGAAAAATCATGACCATCAAATTTAAATGCTAATAAAATATTTATTACTTAAAATATTTTTTATCCTGCGGTTTATGACACTTCAGAGGGATCAAGAAGTATATCAATGACGCTAAAATTTCATTGCAATTTATTTTTATTTATCACGTTTTTCTTAACTTAAAAAATTTTACTAAATTTTCCTAATAATAATTTTTTTTTTTAAAAAAAGGGCGATACATGTTAGTTATTTAATAGTTATGAGACTGTTTAAGCCCATTTATGTTCTTTAAAACAATAAAATTATTCAGAAAATCCATTTTTGAAAAAATTTCTCTCCGATCCTAGTCGGATACCTTAAGAAAGTACAGCTATATATGGTAAGAATCAAGAATGCACTGGTTCCCATAGAAACTATTTTTCTCTGCCAAGCATTGTTTCGTAGAATTAGGAAAGTGTCAATCAGAGATGCCTTTTTTACAAATTGTTTTCAATTGTGTAGTATTATATGCAATTACCTGGGATAGAGCCTAATTTGGCTCTATTGGGGAATTATCAGATCATATATCCGACAAGAGAAATACTTCGTAAGCTTAAATATAGTCAAAATATTGATGTGTGACATAGAATTATTTTATTAAAGTGCACAACGCCCCTTAAAAAAAGTACAGTGAAAGAAGGAGAAATACTTCTCCATTTTGGATTATCTTCAATGTATGGTCATCATATCCTACCAAGTATGGCATGGATAATAAAGAAATGGATTCTGTCATTAAATTGTAGTTTAAACTAGAAAATCTTGATTATCAGGCTGCGTGACGAATAATAGTCTTGTCAATGACACATTTCCACCTTAAACTTTAAAGACATGTCTGTGCTTTTCAAAGGAGTTTAATTAGAAATTGGGCCGATAGCTGAAAACACAGTTCTAATTCAGTCTGCTCAGAATCATTACAAACTTAATTATTGGTAGACCCAAGTGAGGGGTAATTGGTGGAATGAGTACTGTGAGCTTTAATTCCGTACTATAAGTGGCTTATAAATTGATTCTTGTTGCCTTGAGTCTTTGGTTACTCATGATGTCATCTCTAATAATGCTGTGACAACTATTCTGAGGATTGCTGAGTGCTCACTTTTTGTAATTTCTGTAGTTTCTTGACGTAGTTTTCAGCTATGGTGTAAAAGTATTCTTGTCTATCGATCCGACCTCAAATGATGTGAACCATCTTTCAATTTATCACTCTATTTCTCACAAATTAACTGTATGTTTTCCCTCAAATGATGTTACGTACTTTTATCATGAGCCAAACTTAGAATTAGAGACATTGATTTGAGAGGAGTAGAAGAAATTAAATTTGAACGAAATTTATGCCATATAATCGTTGGTTATTCATTTTAAATATTATCGGAATATGCCATCATATTAGCTAGATACTCAACTGCTGGGCTTTGGAAAGCCAGTTTTGCATTAATTGGCCTTAAAAATTTAATCATTTGCATATTAGATAAACAAGTATTTCCATTAGGAATTTTGCAACAGTCAGAGTTTTTTGTGTGTTAGTGTACATATAGGTACAATACTTAGTTATAAAATATTTTATTTAATTAAGTAACGTATTTATTTGAAAATAAAAATAATAGTTTAATGTTCTAGACACGTTACTTAGGATTTAAGTAACATTTAATAGAATTCATTGTTCTTATTTCAGTTAAACATTATTGCTGCGTGATTGTGTAAATAATATTTTTTAACTATATGGATTTCTCGCAAGTTAATGAAATATTTTCTTTCAAAGATCACTAAAAAAACTGCAGTTTTCCTATAACTCCAGAAAGTGTCTATCTTGAATGATTTTTTTCACACCTAATTACTTATAATGATATAATTTTTTCATCAAAAATAAAAATCTTTTCAACTAGATGCCTTGCATGCTTAAATTTATTTGTCTTGTTCTGTAACAGAAACAAATCTTAAGCCGATTATTCTAACAAAATATGCATTTACAGTTAAGGAAACAATCTCTATACACTTAGTGACACGGAAAACGGTACTTCAAAAAAGAGTAGTCAGAAATTAAAGAAACTTGACACAATTAGAAAAGGATAGCAAGAAATAATAAATGACGTTTATTTTCAAATGTTACTCGTAACACAGAGAAAGAACAATGTCAGCTCAGTAGGTTTTAGGATCCCCGTGAACGGCGATAAACGAAACAACAGGTCTGAGTACAAATTCAATAAGTGTACGGATCGAGTCTTGAGGGACGTGTTTCCATTCTCTGCCAATAATTTGCCACAGTTAGTCTTTGAAGCGGTGATAGCACAGCATACTAAAGGCGACTAATCATGTCCCAGACGTGTTTCATAGATGAGAAATCAGGGATGCTCGTAAATTTTTGATATTGATTAGTTCACTTCGCTTCAGGAGAGTTGGAAACCTCTCTCTTTCTATACTGACAATGTTAATTTGGCTGTTTTCGGTGTACCTTTTCTCAAAATCTGTTACATGTACATGTTTGAAATTTTTCATACAATTAAAGTACACCTTTCTTATTATACTGAAATAAGCTTTTAGATAATTTTGAATTTTTTAATAATTTATATGAAATATTTGATCAAAAATTGTGAAATTTGACCTATTTTTCACATAAAAAATTTGTAAAAAATAAATTTTTGAGTTTTTTACAAAAATCTCATTTTAGTATATATTAGTGATCATTATAAATATATAATAAAAAATTTACATACCTGTGAACAGTAGTTTCTCAGAAAAGGTACATCGAACATCAAAGTTTACATTTTGAGATAAATTGATTTTAATGTATACAGTGAGACTTCTAACCGGCGAGTAAATAAAAAAAATAAAAGGCTCAATTTACAATAAAAAATACAGGTTTTGGTTTATATCAGATTTTCAACTTTTCAGCAGAAACGAAGTACTCGGTTTATATTTTTCGCCATTCAAATGGGTGTGGTCCAGTTTCAACGATTATTTAAAAATAGGTCTTAAGGGCTTCTAATTACTCTAGAGGTTAAAGTTAGGTATTTTTAGAAAGGTTAAAATCTATACAATTTGAAAATGTAAAAATCTCAAATTATCAAAATGATAAGATTTTATGATAAGATGCCCTTAAGCTAAATATGATGAAGATCTAATATTTCAGCCTCATTTTCGTTGGATTAATTGTTTAAAGATGAACTGCTTATAAAAGATATACATGGATACTTAGATAAAATTGAATATAAATAGGAATAATTTGTAAGCATTTTTATAGATGGAATATTTTTTAATAATCTGACCATAGGTTAAGAAACTTCATTACACATATGCATAAACCTATTGGGTCTCTTAAATGCCCAAATTGTAACTAATTTATATCCATTAAAATTAATATACAATCATTTCTCATTTAAATTTTTTATTATGAAGTTTATACATTTTTTTTAAAAAAAATATTTTAATTGTCACATAAACTAAATTTAAATTTTTTTCTTTTTTTTTAATTTAATTTTAGACAATTAATTCGTTTAATTTAATAAAAAAAGAAACTTTTTTAAACATTTAATATAGCATCCAGTTGAGAAAAAATTTTTTAAACCAACCAAAATGTTTATTCTAGGTTTCATTGAATCATTAGTTTATAGGTGTAAACATTTATATTTCTCAATATATACGTAAAAAACCTTTTATTCAAAGTTTTATTCTTTGAATTGAAAAGTTATTCATCAACTATAAGAATGCTATCTTCTGAATATTTGCAATATTTATTTTTTTAAATACTTTGAATGAATCATTAGAAATAAAAAAAATATACTTGTATAGTTTATATTGAATAAGAAAAGAAGTTAGTCAAGGTTTTGCAAATGAGTCTCATTCGTAAAGCTTCCTGAAAGAGAGTAAGAAAATAAGAACGATTATTCGTTTCTTCTCTATTTCTCCGTGATTCCTTAGGATATAAAGGAAAGGATCTCATTACTAACAAGTACAGGATAGATGACTGATACAAGTCTCAAAAAGCTCATGATCATCAGGTCCATTAAGTCTCGTGATTCGATGCTTTATAAGAAGTTATTCGGTATCTCTGAGGAACACACAAGATGGCTTACTTTGGATACTGAACTAATCAAATGATTAATTTATCTTGGAAATTTTATTTGGGACAACATGGGTATCGCCAGACTTTAGTCTAGAAATATATATATTTATTGTATCCTAAACTCTTTTTTTGGAGTGTGATTTTTTATATTTAAATAGTGGCAAATACAAAAAACTTTTATCGTTCTGAGAATAATTAGTTTTAATAGCTAAATACTTTTCGATTTAAACGTTGTTGTGAAATGTATTTTCATTAAATAATTTTCCTGTATAGACAGTTATTGACAAATTATTATACAAAAACTTTCGTGATGTAAAAAAAATCATAATTACTTCACTGTAACACACTTTTTCATCAAACAGATATAACAGTTACAATCTGAGAGGCTTTCTCAACAACCTATTCACTCATTTTTTTAAAAAATTAAATATATGTTCAAATTCTAGACAGTGAAAGTTTAGATCAAATGTAGTTAACTATAGAGGCAGAACTATTCTTGTTATTCTGTTTAATTTGTATTACAAAAAAAAACGAATTGTATAAAATAATACTAATAATTTCATTTTAATTGCATTATTTATTTTGTTTAAATAAAGGTTATTTTGCTTAAATTTCTTAAAATTATGTTTTCCTTTTGCTATAACCAAAATATTTACAAATTGAATTACAATTACCACTACACAAGTAGTAAATTATCAAGAAGTAATTATTTATCACTTGAAAAATTAAAAATAAGAAAGAAGCAAAAAGAAAAAAAAAATAAATACAAAAAATACAAGAAAAAAAGAGCGGGCAAATAGCGAGTTTAAAACATAGTAGAATAGAGTTTAATTTTGTGTCTGAATTAGTTTCTTACGAGTATAGATATTCTAAAAATTTGGAAGTCTTCCACTATATAAAAGTACAATTACATAATAAAAGTTTTGTGAACGTATCACTTATATATTTTATTTTTATTATATTTATAACAAAACTCCAGGTAAATAAAGATAGCACTTTAAGAATGAAGCATTAGGTACAAATGAAACTTAATATACATAGAAAAATATCTAAAAGATACAAGTGAGTCCAAAATTCGGACAGCAAAGTAATTAGTGAAGTAGTTGTGGCGTAAACCAGTTCTCTGGAATGTTGCACTGTGGCGTGTTACAGCACAAGCCACAATACGATGTTGCCGTTGAGTCAAAAAAAGTCTGACTGCCATGATCATATTGGCATGCTTCCTTTACGGTGCTATCAAATACTGCGAAATTACGACAGATTCCAAATATCAGATTCTAGAAATGATCTAAAGAGGAGAAAACCCAGTGATGGGAGTATTTAATCATGAAATATGTTATCCAGAACAACCCGTGAAATATGTGACTAGGAATAACTAGTTGCAACAAAGTACTAGGAATAACTAGTTGCAACAAAGTACTAGGAATAACTAGTGGCAACAAAGTACTAGGAATAACTAGTTGCAACAAAGTACTAGGTATAACTAGTTGCAACAAAGTACTAGAAATCTCTAGGATATCATTGTGTCACAAACTACTTCTAGAGAAGACTGTCTATCAAAAGCTATGGCTTCCCACAATATAGTGTCAGCTGTTCAAGAAGTGTGCCACTCGACACCTTCAGAACTAGTCCACTGACCAGGAGACCTTCACACTCAAACACGATGGTTTTTCTACACTAAAACGAAGCTTGACGCACTCCTAAAAAATCATGGAAGGTTTTTCCCCATTGATTCCCGGATCCAAGAAAGACCCCATGCAAAGGGGCCGATGTTTGATATTAAATTTAGAAAATCTGAAGGGTCGGGGATACAAGTTTTCCCAAATTTTTCACTTTCCAATGGAGCCTCTACAGGTACAATGAATCGATATTCATTGGATTTGTATGTACCTGGTGAATAATTCCTCTATTTTTTTTATAAATGATTTGTCTGTTTCTCACTTAGTTATTTGCGTTTTGCGCAAGTTAATGTTTACCTGGTAATATTGCCAAAACTATTCCAACCGGCAAGATATATGGAATGTTTTGTGAAATTTTTGCTTACTATAAAACTTCCTTAGAAGTCAGTCAAATGTTCAAATCATATTTTGTGGTGTCAAAAGAAAAATATTATTCGTCTTTTGTATATGTTTTTGAATCATCAGTCATAAATTATGTTCATTAAAAATCTGAAAGAAGGCTATATTTATGGTTTCCCGGGTTCCCCAAGGTTGCTCAACTGTGCTAGATTTGCGATATGCGTTCACACAAAAAAGGTTTAAAAAATTTCCCAAATCAGTTCGCTTTCAAGGTAGTATAAATTTTTTGGAAAACCCCAATTTCAATGACTGTGAGAGTACATTGAAATTTCGGTACATTTGATACAGTTCATTACTTTAAAGTACTTTTTTCAAATAATTTTAAAAAGTAGTTTTATATCATTTTTTTTTTGGGAAAAACTTAATTGTTTTGCTATTAAGTCTTCAGAAGCAATAGTTTTTTTTTGTTATTGTTGGGGAAAGTAATTTATAAGGGAAATGCTCGTTCTAAAACAGTATTTGATGTAAGCCTTAAAATATAAGACCCCCAAAAAAATTTATCAATTTTTATTTCAATATTATTTGAAAGCAAAACAGTTACAAAGAAGTTTCTTAAAAATTTAAACGTTTTATATATACCCTCGGGGAGCAAATTAAGTTCCTTATAATGATGTATTTTATTTTGGTCTTTCAAAAATCCAAATATTTTACATGGTTATATAAAAATAATCCTTTCCTTTTAACGTCTGAAGATAACAGTTTTTAAAATAAATAGAGATTACATGATTTAGAAGAGTTTTCCTATTTCTAACAAGAAATGGTTATTGTATTGAGGTTAACAGTCTAAAATAAAATAACAGAAAAAGAAACAGCCAAAATAAGTATTCGTATTATTTTAATTTTTTTCTGAATAATATTCCTTTCAAGAATAGAGAGAATATTAGCATTCAAAAGTTCTGGGGATTTCGGAAGATCAACCTCATTATAAATAAATTTAATACCAATTTAAAATGCAAAAATAGGAAGAATATTTACATGAAAAATTCCAGCTCTTTTCTATTTTTGGATTCCGAAAGCATAATTTGAATTTATGTATTTAATGACCACTGATTAGGTAGAAAATAATAAGGAATAATTATATCAATTTGAAACAAATTTGTCTCAAATTTATATAATAGATTTATGCATATATAAAATACTATTTTAATTTCTGAAGTTAATGCAATAAACTTCTTTTTTCAAAGTGTAAAACTTGCACCGGGAAAACTTTGGGGAATTGGGGACAATTTTCCCTTTACATTTTGCACCATTTCCAAAACTTTTGGTTTTTTTGTTAGATAGAAGAAGCTTTTTAGCAATTGAACATTAAAAACCGTGTCAAATTGAAAGTAACGAAGTACTGCGATATGAAGCAGTGAATTTCAGTGACAAGGTCAACATTAAAATATTTATTTTTTGTGTAAGCATATTGAAGGAATATTTATATGTTGTTCATTTCTTATTTAAATAAATATGTTTAAAAGATACACATAATATATGTGTATCATGTTAAAGAGGAATAGTTGAAAGATGTATGTTATTTTTATTTTAATAATTATCAATAAATGATATGCACAATTAATATGTATTAAAATTCGGGGTTATTAAGGTTAAGTTATTAGTAGAATATATATTAAAATTATTTATCTCTATTTCCCAACTCTGCATGTATTGCCACGGGAATCAAATTTTTTGAAATATTTCCTACTGTGCGGCATCATGAATCATATTGGTAGATTGGTTTTTCCTTTCCCCTGCTTTGGGGGACGACTCTTGGGGTTAAGGTATAAACGGGTTTAAAACAAGAATATAAAAATTTTTTTAAAATTGGGTTTCCCCCCCTTTAAAAAAAAATTTAGCTTTTTAATACCTGGCAGTTGGATAATCGTTATATACTGTCGCCATCTATTGCCTTCATTCGGAACAAATTTAATTTTTTCTCCCATATAAAACTTTTTTTAAAAATTTAAATTTAAATTTAAAATTTTAAATTAAAAAGAAATAATATTTGAAAAAAACTGTTTTAACGTCAAAAATGTCTCCACTCAAGTTTTTTTAAAGAAATATATTTGAACTAGAGTAAATGAATAAAAAGTATTTTATTAGTGATTGAAAATTTGAACAAGATATATATGTAAATAAATAAATATATGGAGAGAGTGAACTAATAACAGGGGAAATTTAAAAATTTCAAGGTGTTAAAATGTTTTATGAACAATTTAAAGGGGAATGTTTCTAAAAAAAAAATATTTTTCGGGCCCCTTTTTCTTTTGATACAGACTAGTTAAAAATTTAAAAACTTTTTAAGAACCCTTTAAAATTTTTAATTTAATGTTTTGTAACAGAGATAAGTATCCATGACGGAATACTCATAATTCTACTGAGTTGGAAAAACGCAACTTCTCTGAAACTACTTCAAATCATAAACAACAAAAAAGTGCTTCAAAATAAAAAAAATAACTTAAAAATTCTTTTAATTTTACATTCGATTCTTGCTTTAAGAACATTTTTTTATCCACCTGTTGGTTGTAACCTTTTTTACTAACACATATCCCCTCTAGTATTATACAAAAAAATACTCTCAATACAAATTTTAAAAATGTAAAGCTTTTAAATGCCGATTTACAAATTTCTCTTATTTACTATTTTTTTATGCTAAATAATTTCATTTGTTGCTCAAACCTTTTGAGTGTGAGATAGCTATTAGATCATCTGGAATCGTTGCCTATGGTTCTAACATATAATTGAAAGAAGTCCATAAAAATAATCCCACAAATGTCCATTTTAATTATTTTTTACATCATTTTTAAACATTTTAGTTTTAATCAGTGGATAAGTATTTGGTTACAAGTCCAATGAAAGAAAATTTCTGATATTGTAATAAAAAACTATCAAACTATTGTTTCGTTCAAATTGCATTAAAATTTTTGGTTTAAGGAAATTAAAAAAAAAAACTCCTGAAAATCCGATGATTTGTAGGCAGCTACTGAGATCTTCGGTTATTTCTCGTCACGCAGTTTGCAATAAAATGATCGATGTTTTTTTTATTTATGAAATTAGTAGCTTTTTAAGCTATTATTTCCACACCAACATGATTAAATGCCTTTATTTCGTCTGTTTTCAGAATTTTACCATGAAGTAATAGATATTATTTTGTAGAAAATCTGTATGTTTTAGCCCTTTGATTGTCAAGTTATTTAGACAATTTGTGCACATAAATTGTCAAATTGCTTTATAGTAAAAAACAAATGTTTAATATAAAACAAAATATACACAGTAATTCAAAATTGATTTGCTGAAGAACATTAATAAACATTTTTTAGGTTTTGAAACTGATATTTGTTGGGAGGTGGCTGCCCAGGTGGCAGTGGCAAAGACATTTTTTCCATTTGCATTTTTCTTTGAACAACAAATTTTGTACGTCCAAAGGCCACGTTCTGCAGGAGTGTTAGGAATAGGGGGAAAAAAAAATATCGTTGATTAAGACGAAAAGGGTTACCCTGTGCGGGTTCTTTGCCCAAAGCTGTATCATTATATTTAAAAAAAGATTTTTTCTACAATTGCACGAAATGACGATTCTCAACTATTTTTTTATAGAGCAAAAAAAAAATTTCCGAGATTATCAATAAACGAAAAAAAATATCTTTTTATAGTATTTTTTTTGGGGTTTCATTTCGGATTACAGGATTTTTTTAATCGCGATCACACCATTCATAAGATCGAAGTCAAAAATTTTGGTTGAATACATCTTCATTTATTTTTTTGAGATTAACCATGGAAGTATCGTGAATAGTGCTCCTCAAACATCATCCATTCTATTGAGACCAAATTAACTTTTTCCGATATAGATTCGGATTTGTCAAATAGATGAAGCCGAAATAAACTTCTCCTAATATGTATTGGGGTAAAAAAAAAGAGGCACTAAAATAATAATAATTACCCCGTATAATACTGGTGGTACATTTTGGGCACTATTGACGTGCCAGAATTATCTCGGGAACGGCATTTAAAAAGGGTTTAAAAAGTGAAGTTTCAAAGGAATGTTTAAGAATAAAGTTTTATGAGAGAACACCACAACTTCCGGGTCAAATGTAAAACTCTGAATTTCACATACTAGAAACATTGCTTTATAATCTATTTAAGTTACGCTAAATTTAAATTTAATAAGACACGGTTAATTATTCATGAAATTTGTTATTTTTGAAATTATGGAAAAAATGTTAAGAATAAATATATTTTTTAAATAATGAAAAAAAATGATGATATGAACTTAACGTATCTAGAACAATAAGTTTAAATACATGTATTTATTTTTTCTAATTAAAAATTAAAAAATTTTTAAAAAAATAATGTATTTTGAAATTTCAAAAAATTTTTTTTGGGATTATTCATTAAAATTGGGGAGCAGTTAAGTTTATTTACATTCGGGGGGTTTTTTATCAAGTGACTGAAACGATTTTTAAAAGGGAAATCGCAAGCATTTGTATATTGTGTATTTGCGAAATTTTAAATTTTTCTGTAATAATTTTATATATATTTAGCAGTGTCATCTTTTGAAAAGTACCAACATCTTTCCCAAGCCATCGTTTTGGGGTAATCGGTAAAGTATTTTTGGGAAACGGAAGGTCCCCAGAACGAACCTTCCTTCCTTCATAAATTTGACACAAAATTTTTAAATTTTATTTTATGGGTTTTTTAGATGTTATACTTTTTTATAAAATACATACAATTCAGTTTTAATTTATTGTAGATGGGTTTTGAAGGTCCGTTTTTTTTAAAAAAAATAACGACAATATTTTGCTTAAAAACCCCTTTATTTTAAGTTTGTCTCCCTTTTTTTCTTTTTTTGTACAGAGTTGTTGAATTTATTAAAGCACTTGTCATACCTTAGAACCAAATTTTGAAAACCCCTTCAAAGAAGTCTGCCGTTGGTTAGACAGCCAAGAGCAAAAGCGCTTTCACTTCGGTTTTCTGAAGCGCTTTCCAAGACGTGTTTGAGGTACCGGGAAAAAGGGAAAAACTCTGGGAGCAAGGTCGGAGCTATATGGTGTATGGTCCAAAACCTCTCAAGCAAAAGAATCGATGAAGTCCAGAGCCATTCGGGAAGTGTGAGGTCTTGCATTACCGTGGAGGAGCGAAACACCTTTTGACAGCATGCCACGCCGTTTGTTTTGCAATGCTCTTCAGAGTTTTTGTAGAATTGCAATAGACACCTGAGTTGAAAGCTTCCGTGCATGAAATCCCCAGCAAAAAAACCCTGCCGGTTCCCGACACTTTGCCATAATATTGCGCTTTGACAACATTTGTTTCTTTACCTTGACGGAAGAGGGGTTTTGTCGCTATTCCATCGACTGTTTCTTTGATTCTGGGGTGATATGGGATACCCATGTTTATTCTCCAGCAACGATTCACTCACATGTCTTCCCCCTTTCTTTCGGGGCGAATCAAAAAATCTAATGAACTGGAAAATTCTTTTCGGTTCCACTGGGAAAAGTCGGGTACCCCGAGAACAAATTTTTAAAGTTGAGGTCTTCAGTCACAATTTTGTACACCAACGGCTGAGAAACGCGGGAAATTTCAATGAAAGAGGGTTATCGTGAGCTCCTGTTCTCACGAATTTTTGTTTCAACTGCTTGTATCAAATCATCAGTGATTACAGAGGGCCGCCCTGAGCGTTCTTCGTCATGGACGTTTGTTCGCTCATCTTTTGCCCTGACCCATTTTCGAGCTTTTCTATCACCATTGCTTTAGTTCTTTTAAAATCCTGTTATCTGGCGATGAAACCTGCGCCCACATGTTTCTCCCAGTCAAAAAAAGAATAAAGGCCGTATCTCATTTGGCAGGTTCAATCACCTTTAAAAATTTTAAAACGCACAGGAAACTTCCACGACTGCTGTTTCGAAAGGAAAAACCCCCCTCTGTTTTCCGTTTTTGCGCAAGCCCCCGCACGGAATGAAATGAAGTGAAATGATGTCATGTTTTTTTTTTTCTCGGTGAACTGTGAAATGTTTTGTGTTTGCGCGTTATGTGTTCTTTCGTTTTGTCCGGGGAGTCATTATGTAAATCGTATATATGTTTTAAAATTAAAAAAAAGATGAGTGTATGTCAAGATTAGGACTCTTCATTTGATTCATTGTGATTTATTATGCCCCCCCGAACGAAAAAGAAGATAAAAAGATCCCGTTTTTTTTAAAAAAGGTAAGCCCAATTTATTACCTTAAATGAATACCTATATTTAGGTATAATAATATTGCTTTGGGGCAAAATATTTTTTGGGCACCCCTGGTGGGACTGAATTGTTTTGAAACAGAGTTAGAATTTAGAGCTTATTAGTTTAATAATGGATAAATTAAAAGTTGAAACGCCGTTTAAAAAGGCTTTCACGCGCGTCGCTAACTTGCTTGAGAACAACTTGAACGAAGATTATTGATAAATCGAAATTTTATTTGCGCAGTTGGGGGGAAAAGGGAACGAACTTAGTGTAAAGGAAAAGGAACAAAATATTTTTTTGAATGATGAGAAGTGCTCAAGAAACTTTCGATAAAGAATACGAAAGTTTAGTTTGTAGAAGAGAGATTTTTAAATTAAAAACTAAAGTTAAAAAAAATTTTGAAAATGCAAAAATAAAAATAACCAACTAGTCGAAAGTCCGTTAAAACAGAAATTTAAGCTACCTAAAATAGAATTTAAATTTTTTTGGGGAGATATTAAAGAATGGTTTGGCCTTTTTGGGGTCAGTTTCAGAAAATACACAATGACGGAAAAACGGAATGAAGATAAAAATCATATTTATTGCGGCGACATTGGTTCAAGGGCGAGAAATTGTTTAAACCACCGCCACTGGTGATAGTTATGAAAAAAGTCATCGAATGTTTAAAGGACGTTTCGGCCGGGCTGACATTTAACGAAGTTTTTATTGGGCTTTCATAATGATGAATAATAATGAGTAAAGGTTCTAAAATACCGCTTTTGTTTTATGACAAAAATAGGGAAAATTATTTTTAGATCTTTAAATATTTGGGGTTTTGTTTTTTTTTTTTTAACCTTTTTGGGCCCACCAGGGGTATATTAAGAGTCTGGGGGTTATAACTCAATTGGGTTTACATCTAACCGAATGAAAAAATAAAAAAACGCGCTTATGAAATTTTTTGGGGGCAGGAAAAAGAAAGGGAAAAAAATGGGGTTTGCTAAACGGGTTTTAAACCCTTGAACTAGATAATATAAACAAATGTACTTCCCGGGCATCAAGGCGGGAAAGAATTGAAACCGGAGCATAACTCTTCGAAAATAAAAAGAATCTTTATATTCTGGGTAAATTACATTTTAGCAAAAAATTGCAGAAAGCTCATAATTTATCGGGATGAGAAAAAGCGGGTATTGATGAAAAGGCCGCTTTTTTTGATGTTTTGAGTCAAACACGTTTTTTTGTTTTTTAGAGCGAAAATACCACCCCGCGAATTTGTGGTAAATCTCATTATAAAGGGCATGTGTCCTGAAATATGTATAATGAAAATTGAAAACCCCGCAAAAAAAGAAAACGAAATGGAAGAGATCCGACTCTCCAACGCAACACCCATTCGCAAAGTTCTTTTTCAAACACTCGTTGTTCGTCTAAGGGGTGAAAATAAAATGAAATATATAAGGGTTCTAATTGATTCTGGTAGTAGTAAATCATACTTGACTAATTTCGCCATTAAAGAAATGAGATATGAATGCATTGCTGAAGAGAATTTGACACATAGTTTATTCGGCGGTAAAGAGACGGCAGAAACCCTCAAAAGATTATTTGGAAATTTAATCCTCCATCTGCACCATGGTGGGGTGGATGGTGGGAACGTTTGATCGGAATTATAAAAGGAATTTTACGAAAGGTCTTAGGAAAAAGTTCACTTAATTTAGAAGAGATGAACACCTTTCTGTGACACAGAAAATATAATTAACCAGCGGCCTTTGACCTATGTTTCAGATGACGTGAATGACTTGACTCCACTTACTCCTTCCATGTTCTTGCATGACCTTAAACAAGAAGGAATTCCAGATCTTGATATTTTAGATTCATCATCGTTAAATAAAAGGCATGCTTACAGACAACGAGTGAAGCAAGACTTACGAAAAAGATTTCGCACAGAATATTTGGGCCACTTACGTCAGTCGTCGAAATTTGATAAAAATCAGAAACCTCTCCAAATTGGTGATATTGTATTAGTTTCTAGTGACAATACCAAGAGGATTGAATGGCCTCTAGCTAAAGTTATGGAACTCTATCCGTCCAAAGATGGAAGTATCAGACTGGTAAAAGAGTGTTCTTCAGAGACTATTCCTGATGAGCCAGATGTCCAAAGGACTGTTAATGACTTTTCTTCAGAGACTGTTCCTGAGAAACGATCCCAATATGGACGATTAACAAAACAGATAGTTAGGATTTGAGTTTCCCTGGTTTGAAACTCAAAGGTGGGAGGATGTTGCGAAATGCGAAACTCCCATCTGTATTTCCGTTTTGCGCAAGCCCGCACGGAATGAAATGAAGTGAAATGATGTCATGTTTTTTTTCTCTCGGTGAACTGTGAACTGTTTTGCTGTTCGCGCGTTATGTGTTCTTTCGTTTTGTCGCGTAGTCATTATGTAACTAACGTATATATGTTTAATATTAAAAATAGATGAGTGTATGTCAAGATTAGGACTCTTCATTTGATTCATTGTGATTTATTATGCCTCCCCCGAACGAAAAAAGAAGATAAAAAGATCCCGGATTTTTTAAAGAAGGTAAGCCCAATTTACTTACCTCAAATGAATACCTATATTTAGGTATAATAATATTGCTTTGGGACACAATATTATTTGGCATCCCTGGTGGGATCTGAATTGTTTTGAAACAGAGTTAGAATTTAGTAGCTTATTAGTTTAATAATGGATCAATTAAAAAAGTTGAGAACGCCGCTTAGAAGCGCTTTCACGCGCGTCGCTAACTTGCTTGAGAACAACTTGAACGAAGATAAAAATATTGATGAAATCGAAATTTTATTTGCGCAGTTGGAGGGAAAATGGAACGAACTTAGTGTAAAGGAAAAGGAATTTCAAAATATTCTTTTGAATGATGAGAAGTGTTCTCAAGAAACTTTCGATAAAGAATACGAAAGCTTTAGTTTGTACGAAGAGAGATTTATTAAATTGAAAACTAAAGTTCAAAAAATTTTGAAGAATGTCGAAATGGAAAATAATTCTCAACTAGTCGAAAGTCCGTTAAAACGGAAATTTAAGCTACCTAAAATAGAATTTAAATTGTTTGGGGGAGATATTAAAGAATGGTTGGCCTTTTGGGCTCAGTTTCAGAAAATACACAATGACGAAGAAATCGCGAATGAAGATAAATATCACTATTTATTGCAGGCGACATTAAAAGGTTCAAGGGCGCGAGAAATTGTTGAATCCTATCCTGCCACTGGTGATAGTTATGAAAACGTCATCGAATGTTTAAAGGCACGTTTCGCCGACTGACATGTTAATCGAAGTTTATATTAGAAAGTTTTTTCACAATGATAATTGCAATAAAAAAGGTTCTAAAATACCGTTTTTGTTGTATACAAAAAAAATTTTTTTGAGATTTTTTAAATATGTTAGGCGTTTCTAGTAAATTATTCTTCTATTTTATATCCTTTAATTGAATTTTGCCTACCATGATATTTTAAAGGTCGGAAAAAATTATAACTCAAGGGCTTGACATCTAATCCCAATGGAAAATAATAAATTAGACGCGCTTATGAAATTTTGAGGCAGGAAATAGAAAGTGAAAAAAAGGGGCGGGTTTGTCCGAAGGGGGTTTAACCTTGAACAGATAATATAAAAAAATGTACTTCCGCGTCATCAAGGGGAAAAAAATTCCCACAGCTGCAGAGCTTTATAATTTTTTTGAAAATAAAAAGAATCTTGTATATTCCGGTAAATTACATTTTTGCAACCATTGCAGATATGCTCATAATTTATCGTATGATGAGAAAAGGGATATTGATGAAAAGGCCCTTGTTTTCGATGTTTTTCAGTCAAACACGTTTTTCGTTTTGTAGAGCGAAACCCCCCTGAATTTTGTGGTAAATCTCATTATAAGGTCAGGGCCTGAAATATGTATTAATGAAAATTTGAAAAAAACCCGTCAGGAAGAGAAAGTAGAAAAAGAAAAGGAAGAGACCACCTTCCAAACCCAAAACCCATTCGCAAAGTTCTTTTTCAAACACTCGTTTTCGCTAAGGGGGGAAAATAAAATGAAATATATAAGGGTTCAATTGATTCTGGTAGTAGTAAATCATACTTGACTAATTTCGCCATTAAAGAAATGAGATATGAATGCATTGCTAAGAAATTTGACACATAGTTTATTCGGCGGTAAAGAGACGGCAGAAACCCTCAAAGATTATTTGGAAATTTAATCCTCCATCTGCACCATGGTGGGGTGGGATGGTGGGAACGTTTGATCGGAATTATAAAGGAATTTACGAAAGGTCTTGGGAAAAAGTTCACTTAATTTAGAAGAGATGAACCCCTTTTTCTGTGACACAGAAAATATAATTAACCAGCGGCCTTTGACCTATGTTTCAGATGACGTGAATGACTTGACTCCACTTACTCCTTCCATGTTCTTGCATGACCTTAACAAGAAGGAATTCCAGATCTTGATATTTTAGATTCATCATCGTTAAATAAAAGGCATGCTTACAGACAACGAGTGAAGCAAGACTTACGAAAAAGATTTCGCACAGAATATTTGGGCCATTTACGTCAGTCGTCGAAATTTGATAAAATCAAAAACCTCTCCCAAAATTGGTGATATTGTATTAGTTTCAGTGACAATACCAAAGGATTGAATGGCCTCTAGCTAAAGTTATGGAACTCTATCCGTCCAAAGATGGAAGTATCAGACTGGTAAAGAGTGTTCTTCAGAGACTATTCCTGATGAGCCAGATGTCCAAAGGACTGTTAATGACTTTTCTTCAGGGGACTGTTCCTGAGAAACGATCCCAATATGGACGATTAACAAAACAGATAGTTAGGATTTGAGTTTCCTGGTTTGAAACTCAAAGGTGGGAGGATGTTGCGAAATGCGAAACTCCCATCTGTATTTCCGTTTTGCGCAAGCCCCCACGGAATGAAATGAAGTGAAATGATGTCATGTTTTTTCTCTCGGTGAACTGTGAACTGTTTTGCTGTTCGCGCGTTATGTGTTCTTTCGTTTTTTTCGCGTAGTCATTAACTAACGTATATGTTTAATATTAAAATAGATGAGTGTATGTCAAGATTAGGGCTCTTCATTTGATTCATTGTGATTTATTATGCCTCCCCGAACGAAAAAAGAAGATAAAAAGATCCCGGGTTTTTAAAAAAAGGTAAGCCAATTTACTTACCTTAAATGAATACCTATATTTAGGTATAATAATATTGCTTTGGGACACAATATTTTGCTACAGAACTGGAAATGGCGCGAGTGTGTTCTCAAAGGATGATGGTCAGTGACGGAATGTTGCTGCGTACGCGCAAACTAGAGAAATATACGTGCCAACAGACCTTACTTAAAAAACAGCCCTTGTATATTCATCATAACGAACTTGTAATTTAAGAACAAAAATCTTGATTGAATACAGAATTATGGATTACTTTTCAAGACGAAATAAATGCACTCTGGAAATATCTTTAGTAGAAATTAGTCTTTAATATCTCAGTAAGGAGAATTAAGAAAAGATCTTAAGCCTTTTAATCTCCATATTGGAAGAAGATAGAAATGCAATATAAAACAAGTTAGAAATGATCAGGCAGCCTTTGGGATACGAGAAATGTAACAAAAGAAAAGAAACATTAAATATTTGTAAAGTAGAATTTCATTAAAAATTGTTAAGTACACAACTGAATAAGTTTAACTAGTTAAAGGTTTCAGAAAGTTAGTAATATCCCTTAAAAAAACATTTAAGACAGTTTTTCCATTACGTTAATACAATGTTTAAAAACGTTATAGTAATAAATAAACAAATAAAAAATAAGATGAATATAATAAAAAAGAACATTTGAAAGAATACATACGCAATTCAAATTTTATTTAACCCCTTAACCGCCCCCACCTTATATATCCGTTTCGCTCAACCGATGCATTGAGTGCCCCGGACGTATGTAAATGTCCTATCGAAATACGATTTTTTTCTTTGCACTGCTATCAGTAAAACTTTATTATTTCCGAGAAAAATTTGCTTATTTGTACCTTTTCTGTTCCTCCTCACCCCAGTACACCACATACACACCCCTATGGAAAAAATGGTGGCAATGGGGTGTGAATCACATAACTTTTAATCAGCAGTTAGGAGTTATTTTAATACCTTACTGGGGTGGGGGTGCTCTAGGTGTAAAACCTTGGCTACACGTATAACTGCATTACACTGGACTTATGCAGTAGTCCAGTACCTGCCACACTCTGTTCAACATGATACTATCAACGTTACTTGCCGCACTTGTTACCTTCTCATGCAGTACTGCTACATCAAGAGCAAAGGGGGTACGCAAACTTGGACTAAGTTTTCGGATAACATGGAAAGGATATCATGTTGAAAAGAGTGTGACAAAAATTGGACTATCATATTGATATATGTCATTTGACCAAGGTTTCACAGACAAAATACCTGTACATTATGTAAATAAAACTTGACCTTTTTCTCTATTCTTTCAAATGCTCTTTTTTGCTGTACTCGTCTTAGTTTTTTTTTTAATACAGAGCTTAAAATCCCAGACGAGAATTATGAATAACCCAGTATACTGACTAAAAATAAAGGCTTCGTATTTAAATAATTTTGGCATGAAAATAATAACGACAATGAAACAACAAAAAACGACATGAAAATAATAACTTACAAAAATATATGAAAATAAAAATATTCTAGAAAAATGCAAAATTAAAACTGAAAAATTGTAAAACTAAAAATCTAATAGTGGGAAAGTGTGTCTGATTGTAAAACAATTTAATATTTTTGCGCGTATCCAGTCCAGTCCAAGGTCCAGTGTAAGAATTTTAATATTTATTTTTAAAAGGCGGTGATTATTATTTTATTATTGTTTTTTTAAATAAAAACACGCATATGTATTCTATTTTTTTCTTTCGAAGCATTTTGTAAATCACAGCTCACATATTTTGCATTAACACTGAGAAATTAAAAAAAATAATAATGATCTAAAAGTTTTAATTAAAAGTTGTTTTATTTAAAAGAAATTAAATTGTTAAATTGCCCCTAGCATTTTTTATGATTTAAATAATCGAATGAAGAAAATTGAAGTAATCTTATTTGATTTCAAAACTATAACCATTGCAAAAACCTTTGGTGAAACAAATTTTTCCTTTATTTCTTTCTATTTAAGATTTCCTTGTAAGCAAATGAGTTTTATTCCCAGTTAAAAGCGGCATAATTTAAAACAAGTAAATGATAGGAAAAAGTTAATTTTTTAATATTATACACAAAATATAAATATAACATATAACAGAAAATAGTGTTTACATTTTTACCGTTTCTAAACGGAGTAAATGGAATTTGAGGCAAAAAAACAAAAAAAACAACAACCATTAAGTTTATCGACATGATTTCTTACGTTTTTGGTGTTCAAGAAAAATAGAAAATCTAAAAACTATTTTCCTGGTTTCTTTTCAAATCCTATGGATGTGATAACATGATTTGATTCAAAGTGCTAAAATGCTTTGAAGATATAAGGACTTCACGTAAGAGAATTCGAAAACTCAGCAGTTTTCTGGTGGGAGTTTCAAACAAGTTTTTGTACGTTAAAAAGTAAGATAGAAGCGTTTCTGAAAAATCCCGGAGCAAAATCTATTATCACGTAAAACCTTTGATCTTAGTAAAAAGTCTTGGCAAGAGAAACTGATTCATATTTTCTTTTTTAGTTCAGCAAAGTATATTGTTCAAAATTTATAAGGCGTAAAAACAATTTTGTTGATACACGCGCTGTCACACTTAGGTGGTTTTACTTGAGAACATATATATTTACCATACTAGCTGGTACACTTATTCGCGAGGGTAAATTGAAAATTTAAACAAAAGCATTTTTAATGAGTTAATTTTACATGAATCGCAAATTAAACAAAGAAATAGATATTTTGGCGTATCTCAAGCTGAACGAAAAACATATTTGTTAAATTTTAAGTCTGTAAGTCTAATAACTGATAAAAGGTTTTTTTTATTTATTATACCCCCGTAACTCTCCCTTGTGGGTCGATTTTTTGAAAACACCTTCTAAGCTGATCTATGCTGTGTAAAAAGAAAAATATTATTTATAAATTTTGTCTAACAAATGCTTAAAATAGAGTAAATAATATATATCTGGGATGTGTAATACGTTAATATTTCTTTCTGTTGTATTTATTTTATGTTAAAATTGTAATATTTTCAAGCGACGCGCCTTTCTTACACTATATTGACGATCCAATGAAAACAGCAGAAATGCTGGTGAATGAGCCAAGATAGCATCATATTTGGTATGCTGTAGCATCAGCTGGTGGAAGCTGCAGCAACAAAGAGGGTAGCAAAAAACTTCTCCACAAAAAATATATATACATACACCAATTTTTTCATAGTGATCGGTTGAACGGTGTTTAGATGAAGCCTTGAGATCACATATACAAACATCAATTTATATATATATATATATATATATAATACTACTATTTATGTATTATTTTTATATCTCATACATCTTAATATATATCTTTTTATGCTATAGAATTATAGGGATTTATATTTTTTTAAATTTAAATTTTTAGTTAAAAATTCTTTAATGTGTATTTTTTTATCTTATTTTAGCTTAGTAATGTAGGTAAGACGATCATTAAATTATACATTTATTGTATTGCTATAGCTATTTTACTTTGACCTGTATTGATTTATTTTTTATTATACTAGACATCCACCTGTTTCGCTAGGTATTTCATGATATTTTCTAATAAATATTGTTTACCAGGTCCAGGATGTAATAAAAGCAATCCTTATGAATCTCATCTCTTGATTTAAAAAGAACGGGACTTGAATTTTACAAGGTAGGAAGTAGAATGATCTTTTATGCTTCAGTAAACCACCTCCTCCAGGCTGGATTTCTGCAAAATCCTTTTTGAGTGGATCTTTATTCATCAAAATATACATGCATGCCAAATTTCAGAAGCAATTCTAATATGGTTTCAGGCAAAATTTTTTATCGATAAGTCTCCCTTAACCCCTTTTTACATGCGATTTATCTATAATTTCAATTAAAAAGCTATTCGAATTAAAAGAAATAAGCATACTAAATTTCCTTACAGTAGGTTTTGAAGTAGTTCTAAAACAGTTATTTTTAATCTATACAACCAATAACTCAGTAGCTAGCCTCATAGATGCCAATTTCCCGTAAAATCTGTTTTTAGCATATCTATATTTATCAAAAAAAGAAACATGCTTACCAAATTTCAAACGTGAATATGTAACAGGTTCTATTCGGGCTTCTACTAATTCTCTTGGGAAAAATACTCTTTTCTAACCATGATATTAGTTTGAAACACTTTCCATAGTGTGGACTTGGTTTTATAAATTCAATTTTCTATTTAAGTGCCATTTAGGGTGGTTTTTAGTTAGTTTGCCGCTAGTCTTCTGCACCCAAGGCTGTGGGTTTTGGCCGAAGCCCAAGTCAGTGGATTTTCATGATGCAGAAAATTGACAGCTGTCATTTCGTATGATTATACACGGCATGTAAAAGGTCCTTTAAAACTTTCCCATTTTGGCTTGGGTGCTCTCAAAAAAGAAATTCAGTTCAATTTCATAATGCGTCAGAGCTCAAGTGCCTCTCTCTGTGGAGGAAACTGGGTAAGTCAAAATTATTAAGCTAAATTGGGTATCTACGTCTATATGGTGCCGGAAATAAAAGTGATACCAAGCTCTGGGAATGAACTAGGTCTGAAACTGCACTACTAATACTAATACGCTGCCCAATTAGAGAGAAAAAAAAAAAAAATTAGTGCCCGGCGTTGAATAGGCGAGATAATGGTTAAGTTGCGTAAACAGAAGCCTAGTGTAAGCGTCCAGTGAATTATAAATCGTAATATTATATCTAGAAGGATTCACGGACAATGGAAAATGTCCACTTTACGGCTGAACAAGTTTGCAAGTTGGAAATAAAAGATCATTACGATATATATATATATATATATATATATATATATATATATATATATATATATATATATATATATACCATATATATATATATATATAATAATCAGACAAGTGCTTCCCTATATTTAATATACTTAGGATTAGTAATTCTTATTGCTCCCTCTGGTTTAGGTATTAAGGTATCCGACTATGTTTAGAACCGTGATTTTTGCAAAAGCATTATAAATGATTATTATGTATGATATTTAGTGTCACTTAAATTAAGAAAGGCTTCATATAAAATTGTTTAAGAATATTATTACAATAAAAAATTATTTAAGTGCAATATTTTGACAAAAAAAGAACATAGAATGACCAATTTTTAAAACCAGTGAAACCTTTTATGAAAAATGCTTCTACTATAGTAATATTTTGCCTGTACTCAGAACCCTGTACAGAGGCTGAACTAGAATTTTTGAAATATCTAACTTAGAAGTGGATTTATCCAAATTTTACTTCAACAGAGAGGAGAAGTTTTAAGAAATAAACGGCGATAATTATTTCAATTGGTGGTAACTCTAAAAATAAAGTGAATTTTTCAAAAATCGTAGTTCAGACTCTCTGGAAAAGTCTTTACTTTATATAAGCACACACAAAATATTATTATTATAGAAGCATTTTTTATAAAAGGAGAACGTTTTGAAAACAGGTTATTCAAAGTAAAATTTTGGCCAAAATATTGTATTTAAATAATTTTTTTTGTCATAATGTAGTTGAAACACGAAGAGATTTTTTATACATGCATTTCTAATCTAAGTGTCACTAAATATCATGAAATTATCCATTTGCCGCTTTTAAAATCCACGGCTCCGAACGTAGTCGGATACGCCAAAGTGCATTCACCCACAGACATTTAAAAATAATGATATGATTCTAAGATCATGTCTGATTCTTCCTCGAATCTTCTCAGATTCAAAACTGAAGACAAATCTAAAGTTCAAAACAGAATTTCTTTTCTCTGTGAAGCCTTCTTTACACGCTTTCACAATACCCTTGATTGTCAGTACCCATAAAACCCCTTTCGTAGTGGACCTTTTATCCTTCAAAGGAACCTGGCAACCAAATTTCCGGTTGCATAAGGTCTAAGAAACTCCAAAAAGGGAATATTTACCCTTAAAACTCTTGGTCCTAAAGAGCGACTCTTGGGTGTCGATTTTCTCTAAGCCCCTTTTTTAGCGAACCTTTATATGAAAGGAACGTGCCTACTAATATTCAAACTTATTGCTAATAGTTTAAAACCGGAAGTATTTATTTGTAACGCCTCTTTAGCCCCCGCAATGCTCCTTGGGTGTTGATTTTTGACAAACCCCTTTAGCAGTGGATCTCTGCTCTATGAAAGGAATCTGTCAACCATATTTAAAATATGTACGTTTATAAGTTTAAAAACGGGAACATTTATCTATAACGCCCCTTGTGGGTCAATTTTTGCTAAACTCCTTTTAAAAGGGATCTTTGTTCCATGAAAGGAATCTGCCAACCAAATTTAAAATCTGTACATGTAGTAGTTTATAAACGGAAATATTTATCTATACCGCCCCTTAAAACCTCACAACGCCCCTTAGGGGTGGAGTTTCGCGGAACTTCTTCTGCACTTCATGAAAGGAACATACTTATTAAATTTCCAGGCTGTAGGTCTTAAGTTCAAAGACGTTAATGTTCATCTATAACGCCCCTTAGGGGGTGAATTTTTCGCCAAAATCCCTTCTTAGCGGATCTCTACTCCAGGAAGGAACATGCCTATACTTCCAAGTCTGTGGGCTGGACAAGTTCCTGAGATAACGTGATGAATAGGTGAGTCGCTTTTCGCCGTATATATATACACTTTAACACTGGCCACCGTAAATGCAACACCCTGAGGAGCATGCAATAACATGAAATTTACAACATGCATTAGCGGAGGTGAGATATGCAAATGATTAAATTTCAGCGCAGACACACCCGGCGATTGTGGAGCCATTTCAAAGCGCATTTAATTTGGAGTTTCGACGATTTCAAGTTCGGAAATTGTTTTTTCTTGGGGTTTTTTTAAAAAAACGACCAGTTTCTCAAAAAAACAGAGATCAGCTTTTGATAAAGTACCCAAGTTCGAAAAGGGGAAGGATATGGCCTAACAAGATTGTGGTTATCTTTAAGGGGAAAATTGGTAGTCGTTTGGACGAAACCCAAAACAACTGTAATTCGGATATGTGACCGTTGGATAACGAGGGTACGATGGACCAGATTTTCGATCGCACCCACCTCATGCACCATTTCACGTGAAGACAGGCAAATTGTGCGCATGGCGGTGACGGATCGCCCAGTCACATCACGAACCAAGAAAGCACGAGGTAACGCATCATTCAGTGTCGCGGTACCATTCGACCCGTTTACAGCAGAGTTTTCCGCCCGTCCATTGCTTGGTCTATACTTGGCGCAGAACCACGAAGTCTTCGCCACCAAGGGTGCGATGAAAGAAGGATTGGGTGGCAGAATGGAATAAAGTTGTTTTACTGACGAGTCACGCATCTGTCTGAACACCACGTGTTGGTTTTGAATCTGGAGAAATGTGGGAGATGATGCTGAACAGCTGCGTTATGCACCGCCCACTGGTCCTGCACCAGGTATTTGGTATGGGGCGTATTGGGTATCACTCCCCCTGTAGTACGTTTCCCGGGACTTTAAACCTAGTGCTACATCTGCATTTTTGGGCCAGTTTCCTTCCTTACATTCAGGGCTTGCCACACCCATATTTCAAAGGTAATGCGCGACCCCACTGCCCCTTTCCAAAAAGGTTTTTCGTCAGTCACCAGTTTAATTGCTTCCCCGGGTGGCTTGCTTCGGATCTTTTCCAATAGAAAACATGTGGTCCATGGTTGTTCAACGAGGATCCCCAAATTTTACCCCCCGCGGCCCCCAAAAAGAACTTTGGCAACGTGTGGACATATGCGTGGTCTGCTGTCCCAAGAACACATCAAAGTCTCTTTGAATCAATCAAGGCTTGTGGCAGCGGTGATTCCCAAAAAAATGGCGGTTACTCTGGCTTCATTCTGGCAGGGAACCATACTTCACAAAAATCTATAAATTTAATCATTTGATACTTGGGTCAACATTTTTCCCTAAAAATAAATTTTGTTGTATTTATCTTTTTGTCTTTTTTTTGGTTTTTTTTTAGGTGGCAAGATGTATATATAGATATAGATTTATAGAATTTGGGGGGGCTATATTTAATTATTATTAAAATTTTTTTAAAGGATTTTAAAAAAAAACATTTGGAAAGAAAGGTATATGATCCTTCCAAAATATATTTGTTACTTTATTAAAACAAAAATAAAAGGAAAAAATATTATCAATAAAATTTACGAAAAAAAAATTTTCCCGTATGCTTAACGTTTTCCCTTTTTTAAAATATACAAAAAGTTTCTTTCACATAAGGGGGTTTCCCCTTTGGTTAATTTTTTTCACTATAGTTGAAAATATAAACAGTTTTGAATAGAGAAATTTTTTTTGGGTTAAAAAATTAAATTATTTGATTTTTTTGAAATTTTTTTTTATAAGAAAAAAGGTTTCCCAAAAAAAAGTGTAAAATGTTTAAAATAATCATGTTTTTAAAGAATTATGGGAAATAAAAATATTTTTGCAAAATGTTTTTTATTTAAAAAAAGTTTTATTTTTAGGCATGATATTTTCTAAAAAAAACCCAACGTTTTTATGCAAAAAAACTTAAGGGAAATTATAAAATATGAAAATTTTTTTTTTTGAAAAATATTTTTTAATTACTCAAATGTATATAAATTTTCTTGAGCTAAGGATACATTTGACTTTATAAATCAACTTATAGCAAGTAATTAGAGCTACTGTCGTAGAAAATATCATGCTCTACGTAAAACATAATATTTCTTAGAAAAATGTTTCTTATTTTTATATGCTTATAATTTTCATAAAATCGTGATTACACTTTAAACATTTTACACTTTTTTGAAACATTATTTTCTTATAAAAATATGCAAAAGAATCGAATTATTTAATTTAAACTTAAACAAATTTATATTCGGGAAAGTTGCTTATTTTCCCTCATTTCCTCGCGACAAAATTAAACCCCTAGACCCATAATAAAAAAGAAACAAAAGACAAATTTAAAAATTTTTTGAAAATTCTGAAATTAATCTACTTTTATTTTCCTCAGATTACTCACTTATGTAGAATATATTTTATAAACGGGAAATTCTCACCCTTTAAAATTTTTACCCAGGGGGATAAAATTTTGAAATTTTAAAATTTAAAAACCCAAATAAAAGAACAAAAAGCAAATTTTATATTAACGTAAAGCTTTACTAAATAATTAATATATAAAACTAATTTTTCAATTGGAATAACTTTGTTATATTATTGCATGTCCACTTATTTTCATATATTAGCTTATTTCTAAGTTATACTGATTTCTGATGTACAATTTTAAAAAACGAATATTTTTTTTCATTTTCATGAAAGTTTGTTTATTTTCGGCATTAAAGTAAAAGTTTCGAGCAGTTTTTTCACCTTGAACAATATGAAAGGAGTTGAGAATTTTCAGTTACTTTATCTTTTGAAATTTTCCTTTTTTTATTTTTTTAAATGTAAAAAAGTTTTTTATAAAAATTTAAAAAGGGAAAAACCAAAAAATGTTTGGTTTTTAAAATTAGATCTGCAAACATTCGCATTACTTTCGTTGCAATATAACTATTTATTGTTTTTATGCCTTGAATATATATATATGCAATATATCCTTTTTTCCTTTAATTTTAAAAACACAGAAAAAATAAATTTTCACTATAAAAAAATAAATTTATTAAAAAATTTTTTGGGTTTTTTGAATCAGATGTATATACTAGAACTTTTAAATATAAAAAGAAAGACAATTTTTTAAATTTTTATAAAAGGAGTAATTTCATTATACATTTTTATTTCTTTTGCAGTCAGTTTTTCATAGATGTCAATATACAACCTCCGACAATAAAGTTCGGTGAATGGTCCTGTAACATTAACGTAGATTAAATATTAACTAAAGTTACCTTACTGTCCTTTGAAATAGTCACCTTTCCCCTAATTGCACCGCTGAAATTCTGCTATGCATTACCTTGAAACTTTTTCAAAAAGTTTTTTTTTGGGATGGAGTTCAAAAGCCTTTCCCCTTCCGTTGGGTATGGGGAAAATTGTCAAATCTCTTTCCTTTCAAAAGGGGAGTTTGAGTCTTTGGGGTTTAAAAAAGTTTGAAGGATTGAGATGTGGGAGCATTTGGACGTACAATTTTGGTTTTAACCCTTTTTTTTTGCCGAGAACTGGGGACGATAGTGGCTGTGGAGGGGGAGCATTGTCGGGAAAAAAAACATGAACCTTGTTGTGCGTACTGGGATTCTGTCCTACGTAGCCTACTTTATCTCATCTCTAAATACTGGGTAACGATTTTTCCAAAGATTCACGGTTAATATGCATCAACCATCAAGGACAGTTAATTTGGGCGATTTTTCGGATTAATTTTTTTTCACTTTTTCAATGTTTTCGTCACTGAAAAGGAAATCGCCGGGTCTTCCCCCCTACGGGTTTTGGTTTAAAATAATTTTTCCGGCCTTCTTTTAAAACCCCGGGGAACCGGCCCCAAAAATGATTTTTGAAAGTGCTTGATCTTTATGGGGCACTTTCGATAATCCATTTAAATTTCTTTCGGTTTTTTTACCAAGCTTAAAAAAAAAACTTTTAAATTGATCTTTTTTTCCTTTATTTTCTTGTTCTCAGCTTAGAACCAACGCACTGAAAAGCATTTTGTAAACAAGTTTTACATGGAATACAAACGATGCTCAACTGAACAACGGTAGGGTCAGATGGTCAACACCTACCGCACACATATGAAGCTTTTTGTTTTGCCATGTTTCCAGATGGGCTGTTCTGATTTCATTCATCGAACTTTTTTCAGAGGTTGTATAAATGAATTACATTTCAAAAAATAAAAAAAAGTACTATATTGTCTACCAAAAAGTTTAAATTTCAAATACTTTAAATTTTTTTATTTTATGAAAAAATTCATACGAAATTTTGGTTAATATTAATCACTTATACCAGATTTTTTAAAAACCCGAAAATCCTGATTTCTGTGGATACGCCCTTGACGTTACGAAGTAATTTTTTTTTTTGCCCTGAATAAGGCACACGTTTGTTCGTTTTCCTGCATAACTATTTTGTTGTTTGCTTTTACTTTTGTTGCCAATATGGGTCGTCATTGATTTCAACGAAAGTGATGCTGAATAGTACTTCCGAAACCACGTATTCCGTAACTCTAAAATGGATTTATCTATTTGGTGAAGAAATGGAACAAAATGACAATAATTATGAAACAGGAAGAGCTTTTTTTTCCCAAAGAAACATTTGCAACTTCCCAAAGATTTTAATTTTAATTTTCCTTTTTTTTTCAAGTTTTTATACCCCAAAAATTTTTAAAAAATTTTTTGTAATTTTTTTCAATCCCAAAAAAAGAAAATTACCTTATAATGCCGTTTATTACATTGTTGTAAGCCTAAATATGCCATGTATCACACTGAAAACAATTGGGGTTTTTCCCCAAAGTAGCAATATCCACTAATATTTACACTGTATGCAAGGGGTTAATATTTAATACATGTATATATGATGATATCCCGTACATTTTCTGTTTAATGACCCAAGCTGAAATCGTTAATTCTTCTAAAAAAAATAATGTTTTCGTATGAAAAAAAAAAGCATTTATTTTAGTTCGCAAAAAACCAGGTTGTGCGAGCAGATGTGTAGTGTGTTCGTCCCTTTTTTTCATAATTTATGTATAAAAGCCTAAAAATCTCATGCGAAAGAATAAATATTTCTTTATTCTCTTTCGAATATCATATTACAGAATATAACAAATGCGTAAGAAGTTATTCATTTAAACAATAATACAACCATTAATAAAATATTTTATTGCTATAAACGTATGTGTATTAAAAATTTTATGGTCACGTTCAGTTACAAAAAATTTAAATCAAAACCTCTTAAGCCTTAAGAGATTTCTTTGGTTTTGAATTTTCATATTTTTCTAATACGTAAGAAAAGGAAACTGAAAAATAACATAAAAATAATCAATATCTGAATTCCATACAATGTTTTCAATGACTTAATAACTTACTTAGATAAATACCGTAAAATCAGACGTATAACGCGACCCATAGTTTCAAGTTGCAATTTTTTAATTTTTAGGTATATTTGCAGTATAACGACGCAGAACCCCTTTTCACGAGGGAACCTGAAATGTTTGTGAGCAACGCTCTTATGTTTCTAAGTCATTTATTAAAGGTATTACACCAGACTTGAAAAAAAATACATATAATTCTATAGAACAACCTTTTTAAATTCACTTTTAAATAAACAGAATTCCCACCAATGAAGTCAATAA
>BMAV01001240.1:0-15592 GCA_019973955.1 Trichonephila inaurata madagascariensis
GTAAGGTAAAAATGGAGGGTAGAAAAAAATTTATATGATCAAGTAGAATATATAAAAATAATGATATTACGACAGTTCTTCTCAAACTTTCAATACTGGCGCCCCCCTTTTCAATCACAATTTTTATCGCGCCCCCCCTTATACATTAATAAACTACTGAATGCAATAATTTGCACTTTGACGCTAAGGCTACAATACGCGATCTTTTAATTATAAACCGTACAAATTAATAACAAAAGTATTAAATTTTGTATATGTTACTTTTAAGCAAAAAAAAATTATAAGTAATAGGATAATTATCATGTTATTTTTCTTTTCTCTATTTTTTAAATTAGAACATATTGCAAAATGCGGTGGCTGCTTAGAGGACAAAATATAGATATCAGCTAAATATATGAAAAGAACTCAAATGGTCAAATTCTAAAAAACTTTGAAAAACTTTTCTCTGCAAGACAAGCCCATGGAAGTCGCTAATACTTATTAAACTTGTCCTTAATTCAGTATTAATTAATTAGTTAGAAAATACTCTGTGCAGCATACACGAACACTGAAACATTAAAAGTATATCGGCTGAAGTACCCGCTCTTTGCACGAGTTCATTTATAAGAAAATAAAACACACATTATTTCAGTGCTTCTCAAACTTTCAATACTAGCGACCCATATTTCTATCGCGCCTCCCTTATATAATAATAATAATATATTGAATGCAATAAAAATGTACTTTGACGCTAAAGCTATAATATGATCTTAAATATAAACCGTATAATACGATAAGTATTAAATTTTTTACATATGTTACTCTTAAGTAATATATATTTTAAGTAAATCACTTTTAAGTAATAGGTTAATTATGTTATTTTTCTTTCTCTAATTTTTAAATTGAAACATATTGAGAGATAATATTTAATTAAAGATTTATTTCCTTAAAAATCCATTTCTAAAAGTACAAATGTCATTAAAAAATAGCTTAATCTATGTTGCTCTTTATCATATACATTACATCTGGCATTCTTGCGAACGTTCACGTTTGTATAGGCAACCTAACGGACGTCTGTACAAAACATGTAAAAATGCTGTACCTCGTACAATTCTAGTCAGTCTTGGCCGAATCGATTAGCTACCTAATCTCTCTTGAATGTACATTTACGGTATTAAGTATTTACGGCAGTGGATTAAAACAAAATCATAGATATATTTTTAAATCGCAGCGAGCATTCGACGATAATATAGCATCAACAAGTACACAGACGAGGGCAAATTGATAGCAAGTTACGAATGGGTTAGGGATCCATTTCAAAATACTTCAGAACTGCTTCTCAACTGCCGAAAAATTTTTGCCCCCTTAAAAAAAGGGTTTTTTTTAAAAACCCAACGGGATGAAATTTTTTTTAAAAAAAGCATTTGTAAAATTTTACCTTTTAAATTTTTTGGAAATATTTTTGGAGGGTTTTTAAAAAAAATTTCTGACTAAAACAAAAAATCTTGATTAAATTCAATTTTACCTTCCTTTTAAAAACTTTTTGCTCTCTAAACCCCCAGGAACCATAATTTTTTTAAAAATTTTCATACTGGTAAATCCCCCTTTTCCAAAATTTTATTTTTTTAAAAATGTAATAATTTTCAATAAAAATTAATTTTAAAGGGGTAACCCGTCTTAATTATAAAAAATGTAAAATGTTTTAAAAAATTCCCATTAAAAACGGTTTTGAAAACGTAATTTTGCCCAAAAAATTACATTTAAATAGATTTTAAAGGAATAAAAAAAAATATAAAATTCCAATGAATAAATAATTTGCTTTTTTTTAATATTTAAAGGAAAAATTTAAAAATTTTTAGCCGGGACCAAAAGCACCGATAACGTTAATGGTCCGGGGGTTACCACACCAATTTTTTTTTATATAATTATTTTCAATATACAAGATAAAAAACAATTTCATTGAATAATTTAACTAAAGAAAATATACTTTCCATTTCAAGGATTTTCAAATTGTTTTCATAACTTGAGAAAATATACAATAAAAAATGAACTAAACTGTTCCAAATGTGCGTGACCTTAATAAAAGGGCACAAACCACAACACTTTTTTTAACATCCGGAAAGTTATTTGGGAAAACTGTACTTTTTTTTCGTTTTGTAGTTTTAATGTCCTTTTTGATCGACAAATATCCTGTTGAACTTTTTCGTTGTGTCTTTTTTTACAGGGGGGAAGTGCATTTTGCGGTACACTTATGGCTTCATATTTTCTTGATAAAGTTTTTAATGTATCTATTGAAAATTTTCCTTTTGTTTCATGTTTATTGCTTTTCTCAAATTTACTTTGCTGTCATGTTTAAATTTGCATTATTTCAGCAAGTGTTTCCCTTGTTTGATCAGCTTCAATTTCCTTTCAGAGAGATCACAGATGCCTAATTCTTTTTTTATATTCTCTGCTCATTTACATTTATAAACCATAATTAGTCGTACAACATCACTATTAAAACCACTAAGTTATTCATAGGGGAAAATGCAGCATGTTCAAGAAAATATTTTTGATCAAAAGTGGTCGCGCCGGGAACTCGGTCTAAACAAGTACCTTAAGATTAAAAAAACGTTTGCCACTCCCCAAAAAGGAGTATGGTATCAATTCATTTTAGCTCCCATTCAGACTGTCATATTGGAGGATTCTCTGTCAAGATCATTGGTAACAAATAAACAGTTTTCCTAGAATTAACGATTTTTGTATTATATGTTTCAGTATACTCATAAAAATAAATCTTGGTCAATTAATCCTTCAAAGTGCTCAATATTCTTATCCATATATCATAAAACTCTTTCACATTGTGAAAAAAGCGCAGCAGAATTATATAATTTACAACTTTCCTAAAAAAAAAAAGGGACGCAGATAACCATACCAGTAAGTTCAAAAATCAGCAAAAGTTATATAAGAAACGTAATAAGAAAATCTCTCATCGTAGGATTACAGCAAAGCAAGCAAAATATTTTTTTTATTTAGTTATAGGATCAAAGATAGCTAATGAGCGTTCAAAGTAGAATCTTTTTTTTATGACCTTTTTTCATTTCACCAGATGATATATATAAATCATATCAATGTAAATCTGTATTTTTTAATTATATCAGAAAGTATATATTTTGATTTACTTCTTTCCAGTAAATTAATTTTTTTAACCTTTTATTTTCGATATGCTCGCGCCCCCTTGAAGAGTTATCGCGCTCCCCACAGTTTGAGAAACCTAGTATTACAAGAACAATTATGCATTGTTTTTCTACGCTGACGTGTTAAAGTATCCGACTACTTGCGACTGTTTTTTTTGAAAAAATGGAGGTATGGTTTTTTTTTTGATTTTTAGATTTATTTAGTATATTTTAAGAAAAAAAAATCCTAAAATTGAAAAGAGAAAAAAATTTTATTATTAAAATGGGAAAAAACTGGCGTAAATGTACAAAAAATTATATAAACGGGGCCAGCTCTGTACAAAACTCTTTTGAACAAATTCTCTATTTTTCAATTTTAATGTGTTATTTTGTTATTCATGTTTGAAATGACCTTCAGGATAATAGGTATTTTAATTTTTACAAAAATTAGAGCATTTTATCTTGGTGATTCTATGAAATTGCTTGAAAAAACAGTGATTTTAATCACATAGAGGAATGTAAATTTTGAAATAAAACAGTGACTGATAAATCTGAATGTTAAAACACTTCTACTGTTATCAGCAAATTATTTTCAAAGCTTTTTGAGCAATCGCTGTCCCCGTTTGAGTTCTTCGAAAAAAAAACACATTTCGAGTAAAACGCATTTTAAAGTTTGACATCTTGTGTTAAGTTGTGCCATCTACTTTTACTAAAACACTTGTAGTTTTTGTTCTAGTGAATGGAAAATAAAACGCTTGGTATATTTATTAAGCTAATAAAATGGCCTATAAATTAAAATCATAAAAAAATTTGTCAATTTTTGAAAAAAAATCATAATTTTAGGGTAGTCGGATACCTTAATAAGTATTCATGATACAATTATTTATATTTCTAAAACTAGAAACACACTGAAAATATTTAAATTTGAGATACAGTCACAATACTTTATATTTTTAATATACTATCTCGAAATCACAGTAAGTACCTGAATATCATATTATTCAGTTATTTCACTGGTATTATTTCATAAATTTATTTCCATTGAATAGAAATTCTTTATAACCATTCGGAGATGAAATCTTGTTAGTAAAGTATTCAGTACTTTAACTTTTATAGCAGAATAAATTTCTTTTAAACTTTCTAAATTAGGAAACTGTGAATTAAAGAAAGTATATATATATATATATATATATATATATATATATATATATATATATAAATAATTTATTATATTCCACAGAAATTTGTTTTTCATAAAATGAAATTTTTAATTTAAAAAAAAATTAGTCATTTTGAATAATAATTATAAAAAAACACAACGCAATTTTCTGTTGATAAATGAAAATACGAAATTTCCCGTGTAAAAAATAGCGATGATTATTATCAAATATTTGAACTTTTCATTTTAATACCTTAAAAATTAACTTTTCTTCCAAATTCCATTGCGACAACAAACGGAAAGTCACACGTATATCGATATTGAAGCAATATTACTTATATTGGCAAATGACGTAACCGTTATACTTCTGTTTTATTTACCAGCTCTGCTGAACAAATACATCTTTAGCAAATTTTTGTGATAAATTATTTTTATACGAATAACGTGGCTCGGTGGTCTAGGGGTATGATTCTCGCTTTGGGTGCGAGAGGTCCCGGGTTCAAATCCCGGCCGGGCCCTTTTTTATTTCCTTGTTTTTGGTGTATCATTTAAACTATCCACAAGTTTAGCATTTGTTTTTGTTTAAAGATGGGATGCACACACAGTCACCAGAAATTTATATCATAATAAAAATTTATCTTTTTCCCCCATTTATTTTAGAAAAATACGTCTATAGTAAAAATATATTTTCTTTTATGTAGATGCTTATGTTTTAAAAATAAATAGGTACCATTGCATAGAAAATTTTGAAAATAGGAATTTATGTTTTATAAATAATTTCTTTAAATACGCGTTGCTTAGCCTTTCGCTCTACCATGTTTGATGGTACATATCTTGTACAACTAATTATTATTTGTTAATTGTGTGGTGTGGTACATAAAATATACCCCTTGTTTGAATGCCTCAGAAATTGATGTTAGATGGTACATTCTCTGAAAAATCACAGAGGTCAACTCTCCTAGCAGTTACTCAAATTTCCAACAGATGACAGAAGCTAATTGTATGCAATAGGTTATGTAATAGTTCATTCTTTGAACATCTGTGTCTGTTGAGAGATATTTTTTGGAGGAGACTATGTTGTGTATTTTTAAGTGTAAATGAAAGTGATTCTTGTGATATTTGATGTGACTCAGGTAAGAGAGCGCACATTTTAAGGAACTAAATAAGTCAATATTAAAATAATTAGTATTTCAATTGTTCATTGCTACTATTAAAATATGAGAATCCAAAAACTGTACCACCTAGTTATTGAAGGTCTTCCTTACAAATACAAAATGCATTCCTATTAATTTTTCGAGATAATGAATATGCTTATTGTGGCAGATAGATTTGCTGTAAGTTAAATTTTTGGTTAAATAAAAAAAGTATGAAATAGTGACATAGATATTTCTGGTACTTCATATATGCCAGTGTACTCAATGCATTTGTCATCTATTGGGAAATGAATCCTCCAAAGTTGAGCTTGAAGGACTTCAGGAAAGATATATCTAGAACTTTTGTCAGTTCTGTATTTTCAACTTCAAGAAACCAGTCAGTCGACCAGTACAGGTGTTCAGATCAAGAATAAGACTTTTGTGCCCAAAAACATGCATGGAGAATTCTGCTTACCAGCCAAAAGGATACACCTGAATACAAAGTGTTGCTTGCATCACAAAAGCAATTAAATTTCGTAAAGAATGAATAAGTTGTGTCTCCTTAGTTCTATTGTGCCTCGGGAAGAAAAATCATGTTTTCAGAACTATCATACTGCTTGAAGCGTGGTAGTACAAAACATGTATCACCTATTTCTTAAAATTTTGGACACTCTTTATTTTAAAACGTTTTTAATCTTATTAATATGTACTAGCTTTTGTTCAATACTTATAGTTTCTCCTGAGGTTTATCTAAAATATTTTAAATTATTTCCCTCAAGTGCAGCTTTTCAAACTTGGGGGCCCCCCCTTTGAGGAGCAACGACTCTACGAGGGGGACGCGAGGATATTGAAAAGTCAAAAACAAAAGATTTTAAAAAAAATATTTGTTTACTGAAAGTAAACAAACTACATTCTGGTATAATAAAAAATAAAAAATACACATTTACACTAATATATTACACTTATAAATGCGTCAGTGTTATGCAATGTATTTCATAATTAATTTAACAATTCTGAATTAAGAACAAACTTAATTATTACCAAAGTCCTCACGGGATTGTCATATATAAAATTATATACAAAAATTAACACTTATCTTTATAGTTTTTAAGGTTTATTATTAATCCCTTAACTGCGAATTAAAAGTTACGCGATTCGTTTCCCCAATGACCCAACAGGCCGCGCAGGGGGTTTATTGGAAAAAGGGGAATAAAAAAAAAAATATTCTCAAATAAATAAATTTTTCCCAAAAACATTGGCAAAAGGGCCTTTCCATTAAACCCGGAAATAATTTTATGGATAGCAATGCAGAGAAGTTTCTTCGGAAGCGAATATCGCGCAAAATTAACGCTTTGAAGAGCGGACGTTTATATACGCTGGGGTATTAAAAAATTAAAAGATCGTATCATATTTTTAGCGTCGAAAGTATGTTTTTTAAAATTCAATGCATGGAGGGGGGGGTGATGAAAGTCATGATTATATTGGGTCGCGAATATTAAAATTTTTAAAACCCTTGCCCCTAGTGCATTATTTTGTAAAAAACTCACCCCAAGAAAGTTAAAGCGATTATTTTCTATTGTTCTTGTAAATTTGGTACGTCATACGTGATGAAAACAATACATTTCAGACGGTACAAATTTCTCCTAAAATTTATATCATACCATATATCTATACACCAGGGCTCAGCAACATTTCAGCTGTAGCATTCCAAAACAATCTACCACTATGATTCAGCATGCTACCCCGTAGGATATTTTTGAAGCAATTCGATTCCCGCTACAATGCCCATGGACAGTTACAGAATAGAGGTCTATAATATAGATTTACAAACTTTATTATACACTACTTTTGCATCCTTTAAAAGATATTTCTTAAAGTAAAAATTAACTTCATAAAATATAACTATTCAACAAAAATTTTAAAAATTAAAATTTACAAAAATTACATATTTTTTAAAAAAATTCATTTAAATGAATGTACAACTTAAAATATAAGTATTTCCCTTCACTAGAGTTATATAAAGAGCTAAATCAAAAGTTTTATACGTACCATGGTCTTGCAACACGCTATTTTCACTTTAAAAAAATCAGGAACATAACTTGTGGCTTTTAATTTGATACGGTTCTAAGCACATTCAGTTCTTAAACAATTTCTTTTTGGATTCGAAATTATTTTCATATAAGGAAAGATTTTTTACTTAGGTATGCCGAACCTAAAGCATAAAGACAATATGCAGTTTTCTCCCTGCAGACTATAAAATCTACTTAGCAATGACATTCTATAGTTTACAAAATAATAACACATTTATCCTTAGAGTTTTCTTTCGTATTTTTTCATAATTGCGTAAATACCCATACTTCGGAAGATGTTTGTCAAATAAGTCAATAGATGTTTGGCAATACAAATTTATCAGCTTTCATCTTAAAAATCGGCAAATGTGTAGAGTAGTACATAAGTGCCACTGAGAAATGTACTGCGTGCTACATTTGCATCCATGCCATAGATTGCCGACCCTTGGCATACACCATAACTAGTTTTCGCTCCCGATTATTCCCACAACTAATGTTTAAAGTAATCTGGACTTGAAGCCATAACTTGACGCACAAAACCAAGTAGACGTAGACTTAAGTGAGCACAATAGCTGATTGGTCAAGCGTTTCTTTTTTTTAATCGTAGGTTCAAGTACTGTAACTATTGAGAAATAAATATGTTTACTTTGTTATCTAGATGGCGCTCTCTGTTTGACTAATCCATAAAAAGTAGTTATAATTCTTACTACATATAAGGACCATCCAATATATTGTAGAACAGAACACTTTAAATTTGATGGTTTGTATATTTTGACCCCCATTTTAAAAAAAAAAAAATATTTTTAATTCTTGAAGGTCCTTGTGAATGATTTATAGTAACTATGGTTTTATAGAACTCCAGTACCTCTCCTTATCAAATTCCAGTTCTCAGGAGATAATTGATATTCGGTGCTATTTCCCATGGAAGCACTAATCTCCTCTGTCATTACTATCATTGAAAATTTCATCGCACTGAGTATTTTGGAAGGAAAAAGAATTTGAAAATTTGGTATGGTTTAAATATCACCAATGATGAAATTCGTAACATAATTACTTAGCTACTACAGGCTCTTGATTTGATGAACAGATTTGAATCTCGTTTCACTCATTAAGAGCTATGGAAACGATAAAAGGTCCGTAAATTCATGATGGAAGGTCAAAAAATGGAAAATAACTGACTCGTACTTATGTTATGTGTTATGCGTATATCTTAAAATATATGTAGAATCATGTGACACCGAAAGAGCGTCGGGGGTTATGGTGAGGAACTCGTGGCAGGTGTCATTCAGCAGCAGGTTAAAGTCCTGATGACACAGAAGAAGCATATTGTACGTCTGATGCACGTTAAATCTGTCGTAGCTAACAGTCCTCACACTGGTGTTCTATTAAAGTTAGGAGAGTGGTCCAACTGAGGTTGCATGTGTCTCTGCCACCGATCATCTGCAACAATCACATGAGGTATGGCTGTTCCAAGCATGAAGGTCCAAGCATTATGTTTTAAGGTTGGTGTAGAGTAAAAATGACAAGGATGACGGCTGAAAAGGAAAATGAAGTTCTAACTGAAGCAATTCTGCCTGCTTTTTACTACAGTTAAGGTATTAATGTATGTGCGATGTGGCCATAGTGTAAAAAAAATACGAGAGGTTATTAAACATATAAAATTCAAATTTTTAATGTTTTACATTAGATTTCTTTGTAAAGATTCAAAAGATGCAAAATTGCATCATTTTAGTACCAAAAAATACATTGTTTCTAATTAAAATTTTATTAGCTTTTAAAAAATTTAAATTTTCCCTTTTTTCATATCAACCCAAATTAAAACAGATGTGGGTTTCATTTCCTGATGGGATAAAAAAAAGAAAAAAAAGAATGTAGTGACAAAAGTCTTTAAGCTCGTAAAAATGCATTGATTTAAAAAAAACGAGGAAAAGTCGATTTTGAATCACTGATCATCATTCCTTTCCCTAAAACTTTAAAGCAGCATTTTGTTAAATAGTATAATAGAAAATATGGCGTTATCCTTGGTGGACTTCATAACATAGAAATTCGTTTAAAGCGAGAGTACATATCTCTCAAATAGACTGAATCTCTTTTTATTCCCCACAGTGAAATGAGAATTGGGGCATGCAATTTAAGTTGACAATGGAAATTGATTCATTTTCAACTTTAAATCCCATTAAATATTGCATAAAATCCGTTTAAGTGCAAAAAATAACCCCTTCTATATTGTTTCATTACAACCCAAATTTTGAAATTAAAATGGGATTTTAAAAATTTAATTTACTGATTTTTCATTTCTTTCCCAAAAAGGTTTTAAAATGTTTTCAAAATAAAAAGAAAACCATTTGAGATATTTAAAAACTTTATTATCGGGTTGGTACTTTAACACCATTATGAATAGAACTCGACCCCCAAAATGGATACCGCGGGCACGTTTTCAGCGTCGATTCTTTGGACCCAATTTTCCCCGGCTCGGACCACGGCCAAACGGCTGTATTTCGAGTTCAATGTTTTTGACCCCAACGTCATCGGCTTTTGAAGCCGACTTGACTGCCCCAAAAAAAAATCTGGGTTTAAATCCGAACAGGCGGCCAATCGACAGGGCCATTTCTTGAGATAAAACGCTCATCAAACTTGTTCTTCAATAAATCGATTGTAATGTGGGCTGTGTGGCGTGGCACCGTCCTGTTGAAACCCCATGCTGTCAAGTCTATATATTCCAATTCGGGAAAAAAAATCGATAATCATGGCGCGGTAACGTCACCTTTCCCGTAACGTGGCGACCACTATCGTCGACAAAAAATAGGGCCCCTATGACGCCCCGGCATGCAACCCACCAAACGGTTATCTTTTGTGGATGAAGGGGTTTTTCTTTAAAGAAATTTGAATCCCGAAAAATTCTCCATAAATGGTCTTTGCGATGCTGAACTTTTGAGAGCCGGGGAATTGACTGATTTGGATCATTTGCTCGGACGTTTTAAACGGCCGATATTCGCCAAACCCCCGTAGTCTCACTGGCACGGCACATCACACAACAAAATTGTAGCTCAAACTTTTTTACTAAACTTTTCTCCTGTCTACTAGGGCGAAATTTCGAGAAAATCGAAATTAACGATCTTAAAGTAGCGGCCACCGACTCCGAATTTCTGTAGTAAATTTTTTAAAATTTCGGGCGTTGTTCGTTCATGTACTTCACCATGATGAAAAGTTTATGTCACTTAATAAACTGGCGGAAATTCGATGTTAAGTGAAAAAGGGGCGTTCAAAAAAATTCAAAATTTAAAACCTAGGAAAACCCCCTTTTAACATTTTATAAGGGGAAATATCTTTAAACTAAGTAATTTTTTTTCTTAAACTCTTTTAAAATTGAAAAAAAAAAAACTTATAGGAGAATTGAAACCTAGCTATTGGAATAAAGTTCACATCACTCGTGAAACGGAAAAAAATGGAAAACAACTTCTGCTGTATTTTATAAACTTTAAGTAATATATTTTGAAATTTATTGAACGAATAAAGAAATATGAGATATATTAGTTAACGGAAATTTGTTAGATCTAATTATTTTGAAAAGTGACTGAAAAAAAAAAGAATGCTTACGTATTATAGTGTTGATTAATTATGTCATATTAAAACTGGCGAAAAATTCCCCTTTGGGATCTTTTTGGGAGTAATGAAAAAAAATTTTCCCACATAAAAAAAAATGAACTTTTCACAAAAAAATTTAAAAAAAATAACCATTGTGTTGGTTTATCCTGCGTATGTTCAAACATAAAAATTGAATCCCCATTAAAATACTCTCATCATTTGGGATATGTAAAATTTATTAATTTTTGAAAAAGACTGAAATTTGAGATCTATTTTATTCAAAAGAGAATGCAGTGAGGTATTTTCAAAAATGCAATCTAATTCGTTATCCTCACGACAGATTATGGGGGTATGCAAAATGAAAAACAAGAAGTATTACGAATCTACAAGATATTTAATTTAGATTCGTGCTCTTTTGAATTTATGTGCAGTTATCTACAAGAAAAAAAACTCATTTGTTGCGATTTTTAACCCTCTAAGCGGTCTGCATTTTAAGTCTTGCCATTCTGGAGATGCTTCAAAATGCACCGCACATATTTTGCTTTCGGGGGTTCTCAAAAAGCGGTTGAGCCGTATTTTTAGAATGCAGCTCGGCCCCTTTTGGAATCTGCTAACAGAAAAGAAAAAAATGGCGGGATTTTACGTGCAGACCGCTTAGAGGGTTAATATAATTGCAGTTTTTGTTCAACTAAATAATTTAGTTATTAGATACTTCGGGGTGTTTTTGTGTTTTTCTTTTCTTTCCAGTTTTAATGTAATATTTGATACTTCTAAATCATCACCAATTTATTTTTCGACGGGCTAACATGGGATGAGCATTCACGAATATTTATTTACAAGCTTGTGTGTGTTAACGATAACATTGTTTGGTGAAGCTTTTTGATTTGGCAAAGTCTTTTTATAATACAAAATCATTTGGCTTAATAATGCATAACTACCAAAAAAGGATAACCAAATACATCCAAATCTGAATCTATATAATTTCACTCTCCAAGATTACAAAAATGTTATAAGAATAAAAGCAAAACTTCTACTAAGTATATCCCTTATTTAAGGTTAAACTGACGTTTAAATAGCATGGATTTGTTTTAAAAAATCCGAAGCCCTTTAAAAGGTTATTTTTATAATTTAATCAGTTAAGAATTTTTTAAAATTTTTTGTCAGTTCTCTTTTCGATTAACTTAAAAAAAAGGGGAAATAATTCATTTTTATTTAGGGAAGCGTATTTTGCATTTTTAAGAAAAAAAGAAAAAAAAATAATATTTTTTTTTGAAAAAGCTTTTGAACACGGAAACGTAGCCAGTTACAACGCAGATTTTAGTTTCCTTTTTTTAAAAATTCTTTAGAGATTCATCTAAAATTATCCCAGATAAGCTTCTTTAGATTAACAGTTTTCTCAGAGATTAGTAATTTTTTTTGTGTATTTAGTTTAACATCGCGGGGGAAAAAAATTGACATTGTTCAAACACATCAACTATTGCGCCTCGCTTAAAACAAAGATTTCTGTCTCAAAATCTTTAATGAAACTGATTAAATTACAATCCTGAAAGGAGATTCCTTCCTAACGAAAGATATTTTTTTGAGATTTAAAGACAGGATTCACACACATTTAAAGGAGCTCATCGATATCTGTAAAAAACTGTTCATTCTATTATATGGTCTGCTGTTGAAAATATTGATTAAAAATTATGATTTTTTAAGTGAGAAAAATTATTGAATTCCCTTTTAAATGTACATCTTTTTTTAAAATTTTAGTATAAAAATGCACATTATTCTGCGTAACAGTTTTTTCAGATCAGTATTAACGTATACAAATGAAATGCGGCTCATGTCTCGAACAAATGAGAACATTATAGGTATCTACGAAAAGAAGGTTTTAAGATTCATTTTTGGAGGAATTACGAAAAATAGAACATGGCGAAGAATATCAAGATTAGAGCTCTATCAATCATATAAAGAATATGACATTGTTAACTTCGTCAAAATACAACACATTAAATGGGCAGGTCACGTTATCAGAATGAACGAAGGAAACCCCTTTCCCCTAAAACCCGTCTTCAATGCTCAACCAATTGGCTCACAAAGAAAGGACAGGCCAAGTCTTGGATGGCCTAGAAAAAAAAATATCCTAGTTTTAAAAACTAGGAAATTGAGAACACTAGCAAGAAGAAGGCTGACCTGGAATAGGTTTCTTTAGTAGGCCAAGGTTCACCCTGGATTCTCGTGCCATTGAGGAAGGGGGACTATTATAAATGAAAATACTTAAACTATAATTCGTGTTAAAATGCTTACTATTAAAATATCTGTTGTAAAAATACTTAAAATTGTTAATAAATTATTTTAAGACAGGAAATATATATAGATGCAAAGAAATACCACAGTTTTTATTATATCTTTAAGCATAAAATTGCCAATATTTATGGAAGCTATAAGTAAAATAAAATGTGCAACATTTTTCTAAGGCTTCTCTTAAACCATAAAACAAAACACATACACACATATGTATATATATATAACATTAGAATTAGAATAAAATGAATTTTTCCTTAAAAATTAACGTACCTTTTGAATTTGTATAAGAATACAAAAAACAAAACCCCACAAATCTATGAATAATAATCAAATGACGAAACCAATAAGAGTATTGTTCAAGAAAATGGAGAAAACGCATTCTACATATTTTTTGGGCCCAAAAAAACCTCTTTTAAATTTTTTTCTTATTCCAAAAATTTGAATTATCATTAGAAAAGGGGCAAAAATTTTAATGTTTGCGATATGTTTCCCTGGGGTAAAGCGATTAATGAAAATTTCATTCCAGTCTTTTTTAGCCAGTTAACTGTAGGGCCCCCGTTTGAGAGTGCGCAATTATGTTTTTCACGAAAAATGAGCTATGGCGAGTATACTCACCAATCACAAAGTAAGTTCCGCTGCTGGATAAAAAAGATGGGTTTATTACCCCAAACTGCTAATTTTACTAATAATTCTTATTTATTTGAATTAAATAGACACATATTACATTCATATTACTCGAAAAACGCAACCGGAAGTAAATAGTTAACAATATCTATGAATTTTAGTGATCATCAACGCGTTCTTTGTTTGTGAGACCTAAACACATACTGATTTTCTTTCTTCACAGAAAAACAAAATATTTTATACCTGTCTTGACCCTAAGAAAGTCCAGTTGATATTGTAGGGTTGATTACAGTCCTAGTAACAGAAATCCCACACATCTTTACTTTTCCCACTTCAATAAAATCACTGCTTTTTTATAGGAAGCATGGTATTAGACCATTACTCTAATGTAAGGACATTTTTCTAACATTCCGGTCAGATCTATCAATAGACTCAGTGCCTTGTCAGAGTCATGCATTTGTCCTATGGAATACCATACCTAAATGAATCCTTTTATACATCAACTTTCCGACTTCTGAATTTGCCTACCTTTATCCAAACATCTCGAAAACATTATCATCACACATAAATAACTTAGCTAGGCGAACTTAGATACTGTTACAACCAGTGCATACGAGGAGGCATGAAATCATCCTAAAATTTTCATATTATTTGCTTGCTTTACCCCGATCTGGCCTCCAAATATTCTAAACATCTTGAAATTTGAGAATAAGTTTTATTTTCCGCAAAAATTTTAATTTAAATAGCCAATGGTCACTACTTTTTACGCATGACGTGTCTACTCGTCAATACACAAATCCTGCAACATTTCAATGACGAGTATACTCGTCAATCACAGTTAATTGGTTGAAGCTTCACTTCAGCAGTAGTCCAATCCCAAACAACCAGCAAGATGTGCTCAATAAGGCCAGGGATTTTTTTCCACTTATTTTAATCCTTTATATTTTTCTAAAAAAATTGATTTCAAATTTATGATGTGTTTCTTTTCACATAAGCAACAATGTTAACATTAAGTTTCAGAATTTAAATCATCCTGCTGGTGTTGTAGAGATTTTATAATTGAAATGTGAAATATATTTAGGATTTGTGTGCATAATACAAAAGTACAAAGCACATAATTAAGAACAGTACACTTGACTTAAAAATTCATCGTTTAGCAATAAAAATGAAGATAATATATGGCAAGAAGAAACTCAGGAAAAAAAAAGTTTCTGAATTTAAAAGGAAATACGATCACCCCCGATGTTTACACATTTCACAACATGATTTAGAGCGCCTCATTACATTGTTAGCAACTATAAGGAAAATTATATATAAGTTCAACTTCTCCAGCAATGCAGGCTTCAGGTTATTAAAATCTCCAGAAAGAAGATGTCATCATATAGACTACATTTTTAGAATTCGATCTCTCTAAATCAACTCATATTTTGCTGATCCCGATTTTCGCTCAATGGCTCCACTTTCAAAGAATTCTAAATTGGTGAGTGAATTCTCATAATTTTCATTTACATGAAGCAAACCTAACTTTTAAATTCTTTCAAATGTGTGTTATCGGGACATTATAGATAGAAAAATATTTGAATTTATTACAAACAA
>BMAV01001242.1:0-22100 GCA_019973955.1 Trichonephila inaurata madagascariensis
AAAGAACTTAGGAGTTATGTTAGAAGAAGAACGCGAGAGACGTCACAGGCTTAAAATTCAAGTTGGAGATAGTTGAAGCATTATGAGCCTTTCCACCTACTAACAAAAGTTTTTTAACTGATGATGAAGACAACACACACACACAGTGTTGTAATTCCATTCGCAAAAAGATCGAAGCGTTATAATCCACCTGCTATACATGTCACGGCTTTTATCCTGGCCATTCCAGGATAAAGGGCTTGACATGTATGGTCCTTTTCGATGTGTTGATGATATTTCAAGACCTCGCAAGTGCAAATATGAAAACTACGAAAGCAGTTCGAAAACATGTTGTGAAAAATGCAATGGTTATTTATACTTACCAAAAACAAAACATAAGATTTTTACATTAAATAAATAATGAATTAATAAAAGAGTTAATTATGCATCAATACTTTCTTTATTTGTAAAAGTTTAGTTGAATTAAGATTGTTTCTTCCATCATCTTAGAGCTCTAAAAATGTATAACTCGTAAAATTACATAAGTGACCTGTTTCACAGATAACGCCCAAGCCGCACGATTGTGCGTGTACCGTCTGTGTTTCAGGGGGAAGGGGAGTGGGATTTTTTTTTAGTTTTTTTCCCAGTGTCATTGTGGGGTCCATATAGTATTAATAACCAGAAGAATTTAATATTTAAAGATAAAAATAATTCGGGTCTTAAAGGGATATACCGAAGGTGTGTGTGTGTGTGTGGTTTTCTACTCTCTTTTAAAAAAAAAAAATATCACTCGTTTTCCATGATTTTGAGTGGTGATTTTAACTTGAACATCAGTTTGTCAAAAGCTGACCACCCATAGCTTTTTTGAATGATGAACTCTCAAGCACGAAATAAACACAAATCAAAATGTTTCGACAACTAACAGTGGTACTGTTATTGATGCTGTTTTTTAACGGTTTTTAAATACTTTGAAATCACAAGTATGTGTCATATTTTAGTTATCATAAGTTTACTATCTCCGCTCTTCCTTAAAGTGAACAAGAATAATTATTTTTGATAAAAAATTGCATTACTCCTTGTGTTAATTAAATAAAATTTTCATTAAAGATATAGTTATTCGATAGAAAATTATTCCCAATCATACTCATTCATTTTTTTCAGGATATAAGTTACTATTGCGTATTTACTACGACAACATGTCAAATGTTACACATCATATGCTGCGACTACTGTAAGGCTCGTTTCTTTTTTTTTTTTTTGTTTGTTTGATTCTATACTATATGCATTGTATTCATTTTTGCACAACTATGCTTTCGTCATCGTTTAAATATAAAATGCTGTCTCTCATTTCTGAATTTCATGTGTCTCTCAGATGATTTCTCGTCAACGAAAAAAAAACTATTGCTTTTCACATTAGTGTGTTTTCGTTATTCTAAATGTTGAAGGTAACTTCAAAGATTGTTTACAGTTTAAATAAGTCGCATTCTGATTAAAAGAAACTATAACTCACGGTGCACAAATTTTTATAATCAGATGCCAAAAATAAACTTGTTTACTTGTGTATTACTTTATGGTTGCATACATTTATTTTGGACTTCCCTCGCAATTCTTTGCGTGTGTACTTGGGTATGTAGTAAAAAATGTTTTAAAAATAAACATTTGAAATTAAATTGCATTTATTCCATTCCTTTGAAGAAATAAAAAATTGTTGGTTAATTCCTTTTTTTTTTTAATTACATGCTAACTGATAACAGAGGCCAGACTGTATTATTCCGTTGTCTGTGTTTAAGTGAAGACCGACCACTATACATCATTATTTAGGCCCATTGTTAGCAAACTTTTAAGACAGAAGAGACAAATTGTAAGTGAGAGAAACAAGGTAATTAAACTACCAAAGAGCCTAAAAAAAGAGAGACTGTCTATCAAAGAGCCTAAACTAATTATATGCACATGCTTGCATTGGAGGGGAGAGAGCTATGGTAGTAGTCGCGATCATGTCTCTCGTGCTCCAATAAACATTTTTTATTATATTTGAATGCAACAATTGTATCCAAAATATATTTTGCATTTTTTCCAAAACTAGCTATGGGAGGTATTTTTTTATTTCTACAAGAGCAACTATTGTGAAAATTTCATAATATTGTGAGCTTAAATTTCAAGCTTCGTGAAAAAAAATTTGTGCAAGTGATACCGTAAGTGCTTTATTTTAGAATTTTATGTTTGCACTAATAACTAAAATTTAATTTTTGTTGTTCTTGCAGACTAAAATTATTTCAGTACTTTTTATTAACCTTAAGGTCATAAAATACGAAATATATATACTTGTCACATCTGTTTGTGATTTAAGTATATCTCTTGTCCATAATCTCTCATATGAGTTCTCTCGAACTCATTTATGCAAGTAAATGTTTCTGGAAATCCCTTCAAGTTATATCTTCCCATGGCAGCATTTTTACCAATGAAATGGATTTTTACTGTTTTAGAAATAAGTGTAATTTTTTTTTTCTGATTCTCAGTAAGTTTTGTTAATGAAGAATAATTTATGATACAGGAATAAAAATCTTAATAACTATCTTAAGCCAGTCAAATATTTAAATGTATGCGTAAGTACAAGTAATTTTTGCACTAAATAATTACAAAGGAAAAAGAGAAAGAGAAACAAAGGTTTTTTATTCGCTATAATAATTTTTTGTAATAATTCGTAGGGACAGAAGATTGAAGAGCTCCAAAGTTCAATGCAAAGAGCCGCTGTTTGCTGGTCCCTGAATTAAGCAAATGGCGACAATCAGTTAGTGTATATGCTTGTGAGATTGTATGTCATCTACATTTATTTGTTACGGGTTATCGTTAGTATAAGTATTTGACAACACATGCTATATACTGATTACTTAAGAGTCACAAGTGGGACCTACTTTTACATAGGGGCCCAGGGCCTCAAGAAATCTGAACCGTCACTGCTAGTACATGATTCCTATCAGTCTTTTCCGAAATATGTTTGCAACTACTGTTCAGAATTGAATGGAATTTGAAATATACCCTTTAAAAATTTTTTTTTGTTATTGGCGATTGCATTTAATATTTTTTTACTGCGTGCAAGTTTTATAGGTGTTAATATATGTGAACAATTTGTCATTTTAATTATAATTTTTTGCTTTGGAGAGAGGGGTGGCATTTTTCATTTTTGTCCGGGGGGCAAATCTGCTAGAGACGACCCTGCGCTTGTTTTCCCGAAAGTTATAGGCCCATAGTTCTTACCTTCATGTAAGATAATGGAAACAACGTTTCTAAAGACTCATTTTATTTAAATTCCCTCGTCCTTCTCCCTAGGGGAAAAGTATGGTTTTAAACCAGGACATAGCACTACTGATCAAGTGCTGTATTTTAGTTCAAAGATCCGTGACGCTCACAATTTGAAACCTACTCACCACACTGTAGCGGCTTTTCTAGCTCTTTTTAAAGTGTTCGACACAGTCTGGAGATTGTAAATTATATCGAAATGTTTTTATTTAGTTTCAAAACTGATATGTTCCAGATAATATATATAACACAAGTTATTATTTTTAGTATTATATGTAACATAAAAAAGAAATATGACAGAATTTTTCTCTATAGCTAATAAAAAACATTATTTCAGCAATATAGCTTCTGCTTATTTCTATCGTCAGAACTTTAAAATTAATTTCTGCTAAGAATGATGCTTACAAAATGGTTACAAGTTTAACACAACGATACTCATCCTACAGCCCGCGGGCCGCATGTGGCCTACCGGACCTTTCTGAGGGGGCCCTTCATAGCCCGTTGTAGTAACAAATTCAATTATTTAAGAACAATGCATTAAAAATTTAGCACGAAATTATATCAATCCAGCAATCAACTACATCAATTTGGTTACCAATGTCGTGCTGGTACTAATTGCGCAATGACATTCTTTCTTTTTTGTAATTGAATCGGTTATTGATAACAAATAGTAGCTACCATTTTATGGATGAAACTAATTTTTAACTAACCCTTATGTCTTCCAAGCGAAAAATATCTAGAGAATATGTATTGTTTCAAGACGATTGTGAGAACTTGATAATTTCGTAGAGAAACACAAACATGGATCAACAACTTGTTTGATTCGTCGTGAAAATGTTATACCTAAAAAATATAAATTTGCTCTTCACTATACCACTAGGCACAAATTTTTCAATGTCTCTTTTTCTTGAGAATCTCTTTCGAGAAGAAATAAATTGGCTTTCTTAAAAAAAATCTTTACAACAGCAACAAAATACTTTGTTGGTTTTAATGTCATAAAATGCAGAGGTAACTAAAGCACCCTAAATATATGATCTGATACAAAATTTATTAGAGTGTTTCTTAAATGCTTCCGATGTACTCTTTGGTAAATTCAATTATTTGTTCAGATATTTTTCTTTTAGTAAAATCAAAAAGTATTTGAATAAGTTTGAAACAAAATTGCACAAGCAGGCCTGAGCTAATTTTAAAGAAAAAATACTGATCTCAGTCTGGAATTCAGAAAAATTCTTTGCTGACATCCTGCACTTGATAAATTAATGTCTGAAATAAAAATAAGTGAAGCTTTGTCAAAAGCAAAAAAAAAAAAAAATCAAATTATCAAAATACATGGCAGCTTTGTTTTTATGATAGTAGAATGCAAACAAGAGGTTTAAGATAATTGATGAAAGAAAATCGGAAATCCCCCATTACTGGGTTAAAAACGCATAAATCTTAATTTTTGTGAGTTGAGTTTGATAGAGTTTAACGTACTTTTAAAATAAAATTCAAAATTATGAGTTTTATATTTAGATCAATAGAGTCTGTTGATCATTTTTAATGTCCTTGATCTCATAACGTCCCCCCCCCCCAGGACCGATCTTAGGGTGTCGGCCGCCCGCGTGCAAAGTCCTAATGTGCCGCCTCTAAAGAGAATTTTTCATATTTTGATTAATGCTTAACGTGGGCGTTCTAAACTCATCTACCTGTATAAGAATAAAAAGTAAAGCATTAATAAAAATGCAAATAGACACAAATTCTTTCCTCTATTGTGTTTTTCTAAATTGTAAGGTTATTATTAAATTGAAAACTTTTAATCTTCCCCAATACATATGGAATTTAAACACTCCTATGTATTAGGTAATATTGACCTCATTAGATATTTTTGTAAAGCGACTTTCGCAAATATCATATTTGAGTCGCCTTTGTTAAACATCGATCAGCAGTGCGCCGCCAGTACCAGTTTTTCTTGAGGTATTGCCGACTCTTCCATGAATTTTGCTACCAAATGAAGGATGTGTATAAAGAGTAGGCATTAATGGACTAAGCGGACTAATACACTGAACATTAACATTCTATTTCTCTTAATCTATGCTATGTTATCAAGAAATGAGAACCTATTTCGATTTGTCAGTAATTTTTTAAAATTTAGCATATTTATGCGACTTATAAGTTTTATTTTGAGAAATTCGTAAAAAGTTTGCTTGATTGATAAAACTATATAAGGCCCGAGGCCGCCCTTTGCTTTGGCAGCCTGCGTGCAGTGCACGCGCTGCACATCTGCTAGGATCGCCCCCCCCCCCTCTCCCATTAATCCTCATGTTGTGGCCCGCGTGAAATAGTTGTCATATGTATGTGTCCTGTCGGGAAAAAAAGGTTGAGTACCTCTGCATTAACAAGTTTCAATTCTTTTTCTTCAAAACATGAAAATAAAATCCTTTGATCTAGGTGTGAAAATCTTACTAATTGAAAATAAAATAAATTTATAATGAACAATTAAAGAATGATAAATAACATTAAAATTTTAGTTTAATTCAAAAATATCCAGAACAATGTTTTAAAAAATTTAGAATTTAATGTTGCGTTTTCGCAAAGCAAGTTCTAAATGGGTTCGAAGTAAACAAATTTCCATTAAGATATTCGACTATGTTCGGAACCGTGATTTTGCAAAAGCGTATAAATGGATAATATTTATGATATTTAGTGTTGTTTTATGATATTCAGTGTGTATAGTGTCTTACGTCATTACTGGGTAAACCAAAGTAATGGACAAGATCTCGGGGTAATTAAAATATTTTTAATGACATAAAATAACACAGTTCCAATGGACAGGCACTTAGACACAATACAGGGTAAACATTTAGAGGAAATAAGTGAAAATTAGGTTAATTACATAATCCAGGATTGGACAGCGAGACGGATAACGCTCACTCATTCAGTTCCAAACTCTCTCTGACTGCAATACAGTGTTTCGTTCGGTAACATTTCCGTTACAAGTACCGCCACCTACATTTCGGTCTTAGAATTAAACCGGGCGTTACAGACTCCCCATCTGGTTCCGTTGACGTCTCGCCTCGGAACCAGGAAGTAATTTCTTTTTTGGCTGTCCTCTTTTCCTTAGAGGAGCCACAAATCCGGTGTTTCTTTCTGTTTCAGGTTCTTGATAGTCCTTTAAGGCAGAAACATGGTAAGTTCCAAGGGCTTGGTCTGGGTTGGCCGGGTCGGCAATTTCATATGTTACTGGTGATCTCAAGGTGAGTATGAGGTAAGGACCTTCTCTCTTGGGCATGAATTTCCTGCTCCTGTTGTTACGACTTATGGGATGAATGGTCACCCAAACTTTGTCACCAGGTTTGTGATATTTTCTTCTTCTTCGTCGATCGAAGTTTTTCTTCTGACAATCTTGTTTCTGCTCAACTCTATCTTTGACATCCAAGATGGAATTGGCAAATCTTTTGAGGTATGGGGTGATTTCAGGGACAAAGTTATCATTATCAATAACTTGTCGAATATCATGCCTGATATCGTCTGATGTTCTCAATTGTCTTCCAAACTGTAAGTAGGCAGCCGTGTGCTCAGTGGTGTCGCATACTGAAGTATTCATTGCGAAACGAATTAGAGGTAACTTATCCTCCCAAGCTGAATGTTCTTCCCCCACCAGAATCGATAGTCTCGGCTTCAAGTCACGATTTTTACGTTCCGATGGGTTCGCTTGTGGGTGGTAGACGGGGATGAAGTCTTGCGTAATCTATAGCAAGTCACAAGTTAGCTGCGTGACAGCACTTATGAACTGTGGCCCGTTGTCACTTATTAGTCTTCGCGGAAGACGATATCGTAGGAGTACTTCTTCGATTAGTGTTTTGGCGCAATTTTCAGCACTGGCTTCAGCAAGAGCAAAGAGGTCTACCCATTTGGTGCTTGTATCTTCTACTATAAAGATCCACTTCTTGCCAGTGGGAGTTTCTGGAAGAGGGCCAAAGAGGTCGATGGCCAGCGTCTCGAACCCTTGTGCGTAGGTGGACATTCTCAAGAGTCCTGCTGGTTTTTGGTTTGTTGGTTTATAACGATTGCATTCGGGACAAGTCTTGATGTACTCTGAGATGAACTTTTTCATACCTCGAAAATAGTATCTGGATGCAATCTTCTTCAATCAAGTGTTCTCTACACCATAATGACCAGCTGTCGGGGCATCGTGATATTCTTGAAGGATCCTTTCTCGTTCTTGTGCAGGAACTACAAGTTGAGCTTCTTCTTCTTCACTCTCAGGTGAATACCTATATAAGATACCATGGTTCATTAAGTATCCACGAATGATGTAGTTAGCAAAGTTTTCATCTTTGTCCATGCTTTCAAAGCAGTCAATGATTTTCTTCAGTTCTTCGTCTTCCAGCTGTCCCTTTCGAATATCACTGGACTTCCTGGATGGCATATCAACAGTGAAGGCACACACATCAGAGGCTGCGCCTTCAGTGTACGACGGTCTTGATAGCATATCCGCTACTACATTAGCTTTTCCTGGGGTATAATCAATCTTCAGGTTGAAGGACTGAATTTTCAAGGCCCATCTTGCCAGACGACCAGAAGGTGACTTTATACTTAACAGCCATTTGAGAGGTTGATGATCTGATGCGAGGAAGATTTGTTGATTTTCTACGTAACCTCTAAACTTCTCTAAAGCCCACACTGCCGCCAAGGTTTCCCACTCGGTTGTGGAGTAGTTTCGCTCTGCTGAGATCATCAGACGACTTGCATACTCGATGACATGTTCATCGGGGCCACTTCCTAGGAGAAGGACTGCTCCCAAGGCATAATTACTTGCGTCGGTACGAATGGTGAAAGGTTTTGATCCGTCAGCTTGCTTCAGTATAGGAGAAGTCATCAAGCGCATCTTCAACGTCTCAAAGGATTCTTGTTGCTCAGGCCCCCAGTGCCACTGCACTTTCTTCTTAGTGAAGCTACTAAGCGGGCGTGCTATGTCAGCAAAGTTAGGGACTTATCGACGAAACCAAGAGCATGTTTGTAGTAAAGATTGGACTTCTTTCACATTGGTAGGGACTGGAATTTTTTTGAATAGCAGAGATCTTCTCTTGGTCAGCTTCAATTCCATTCTTCGTTATCCAGAATCCCAGATATTTCACGCTGTCACAGGCAAAGTGACATTTATCTCGGTTTGCATGAAGTTTAAAGATAGACAGTCTTTCAAAAACTTTTTCGAGATCCTCCAGATGTTTCTCAAATGTTTCTGAGAGGACGATGACGTCATCTAGGTAAGAAAGTGCGAAAACATCTTTCAAGCCACTTCAAAACTTGTCCATTAATCTTCGAAAGGTGGCCGGAGCATTCCGTAGGCCGAAGGGCATACGTAAATAGCGGTAAGTCCCAAGAGGACAAATGAAAGCAGTTTTGTCCTGATCAACGTCAGCAACCTTTACTTGATGGCAGCCCGATTGTAAATCAATTGTTGACATGAAGGATGTTGGTGTCGCTTCATTCAGTAGATCATCCATTCGTGGTAAGGGGTAGGCATCCACTTTCGTAACAGAGTTCAACTTCCTGTAGTCGACACAGAGACGTACTTTCCCATTTGGTTTAGGAAGAAGTACCACAGGTGCGGCGTAGGGAGACTCGCCCTCTTCAATTACATTCTGCCTCAACAGTTCTTCAATCTGTTCCCTCAAAACCTCTTTCTTTACGGGGTTCATCCGGTAGGGAGACGTTGCTATTGGGGGGGGGGGGATTACCCGTGTCAATACGGTGTTTAATAAAAGGCGTGGGCTCTCCCCCTGGTTGAAAACATGCCTCATTTCTGTCCAGGAGTATGTTGAGTTTTCTTGCCTGTTCTGGAGATAGATTTTTACCCTCATCCTCTCGAAGTTCAAATGTGCTGAGGGTTATATCTTCTAATGTCTTCTTGAAGAACTTGTACTGTTTCCGAGGATTTCCGGAAAAATGCTATTTTCCACCCTGGACGTCAAGGACGATACCAGCTGCATTGAAGAAATCCAGTTCTAACAAAGTCTTATTTCCTTTGGCTTCAGGCAATACTCGAAATTCTGTTGGAATAACTTTGCCTTCAATGTACAGGTCGACGACAGTACTCAGAGCCATAATGGTCTGCCGAATCCCATCAGCCATCATAAATGAAATCCTCTTGTTCGTAAAGGCGACATATCATGCTATTTTAGGAATTTAAATAGCTTTTCACCTGCAATGGTATGGGAAGCACCGGTATCAGCACATAAAAAGCAATCTTTCCTCCAAAAATTTTGAGAACAATCACACTTGTGGGATACAAGTTTGAATTCAAGTTGAATAACGTCATACAGTTCACTGCTGTTTCCATTTCATTAGCTCTCGTGCAGGTAGGACACTTTGACTTGACGACACCAGGAGTCTCACATCCTTAACATTGTATCGGGTTTCTTCCTTCAGTTTTGTAACTTGGGAATCTAGGTACTGTTCTAGAGGGTCCAGGTGAGTGGTTATCATGGGATCCTCCAACAGGTTGATTTTTCTTTATTGGAAAGGGTTTCCTGAATTCTTCTTTCTTCTTGAAAGTCTGATTTGATTACTTTTCATTCCAGGCCTTAGGCTGTCATATGCGTCCAACTTCTCAGCCAATTCCAAAGGATCGTTCAAATCCGCCCAAATATCTAGAAAGTGTTCTTTGATATTTGCTGGAGTTTTTCTTTTTATCTGATCAGCAATTATTAGACTTTTAAGTTGATCAAACGTGGTATCTTCAATTCTTTGATCCAACCTTCAAAATAAGAACTTAATTCGAAATAAAAGTCTCACCAAGTTGAATCTAGGTTTTTCTTCTGTTGGGAAAAATACTGCCTAAACCTATTCCCTGTAACTCGAAATCTTTTTAGAAGCATTTCTTTTACCTTTTCATAGTTTTGAGCATCATCTTCATCCTCTCTTGCGATGAGCTGAGCTATATCAGGTGGCAAAGAGCCAATCAGGAATGTTCAAGAACTTCACTTGAAGTTCGAAAATGGTCAAGTATAGACCCATTTCATCTTCCTTCGAGTTGAATCTCGGAATAATTCTATTTAACTCAAGCTTTAGGTTTTCTAACTGTTGGCTTGTAACAGGTGCTTGTGACAGCTTCTGCATTTCAAGTTGAATTTTCAATTTTCCAGTTCAAATTCTCTTTCTCGTTGCTGAGCCACAACCACAGCTTTCTGTTCCTCCTCCAGTTCCGCAGCTTTTTGTTTTTCTGTTGCTGTACGTTCTTCCACAATGACGCTGAGCACATCTTTGACGAGTTCCTCATCATACCTATCACTATTGGTTATGAGATCTTTTAGTTCAATAATTTTGAGATTGTCCGACGGAGCCAGACCCAGTTCTGTGGCCAACATCCTTAAATCATCTTTTCTGGACCTTCCCAAAAAAGCCATTTTTTCAAGTTTTTAGTCTATTTTAAAGTTAATTTATTAACGTTCAGTTAAAGTTAATGAATTAAAGTTCACTCAAAACTGTTAATTCTGTGATCTGAAAATATTATAATTAAACAATACTTATGCACTTAAAGTTTCCGATACATACAAAAAATACTCTGTACTATAATGCATTCCTCCTGAATGACAGTACAATTCTCTAATTTCAAAATGTGATAATTAATTTTGCAAATCAATATTAATGAGATTAAGATGAAATAAATTCTTCAATATCAACTATCTTCTAATTTCGTACATCAAAATCAAAATAATAATATTTAAATAATATTCATTATTAATCAAAAGGAGTATCAGCAGTTAAGATGAAATCGTTTAAATTAAAAATCAAAGAAAAATTTCGTTTTCATTAAATTAAATCAATTAAAATGTTTTAAATCAAAAGCAATTCAAATACGTTTCAATAGAAATACCATTAATAAATTATTTCATTAACTCTGAAGTTATCAATATTACAAACTTGTTTACACTTAGAAGTACTTGAAATTATTTTCCAAAAATTTAGATAAAAAGCAGAAATGTTAATACTTTATCAATAACATACAAGGTTTCAAATGTTATAGTAATGCTGCGCAATCAATCATGTACTTCACAAAAGAATTATTTTTATGTTAGACATAAAAAGAAAAAAACTGTTATGATAAAAATTGCATTCAACTTAAAACTTAATTAAAAGTTTAGTAATCAAACAAGAATCAAAGTGAAATTATTTGAATAAATACCAATCGCAATAATTTCTTGATAACAAAAGTATATATATGTTAATGGCATAAAATTCTTAATCAGTAAGAAAATATACATTCATAAATAACCTTCAATTAGCTTTAAACAGAACAAACAATAGAATGCAAGTTTCGTTTTCAAAAAGTGTTAAGAACTTTGACAAATGGTTAAAAAGAAAGTGTCAACAAGTGAAAATATCACTTAATATTCAACTACGTTGCTATACTGTAACACACAATCTATATACTACGAGTAATAATAATCACAGTTCTTATACAGAATAACAGAGCAAGATTATTTAGAATAAACAACACTTATCTGTTAACAGGTTTTCTGGATGAAAATATTATTTATTCGCAGGGCACGAATCTTGTTTTTGTTGTGTGTCAGGTGACAACACTTCAACACCTAAACCTAAATGTGAAAAAAAATCGAGAGAGAGCTGGGGTCGGCCCCACGTTGGGCGCCAGAATTGTAACGGTCTCTTACGTCATTACTGGGTAAACCAAAGTAATGGACAAGATCTCGGGGTAATTAAAATATTTTTAATGACATAAAATAACACAGTTACAATGGACAGGCACTTAGACACAATACAGGGTAATCATTTAGAGGAAATAAGTGAAAATTAGGTTAATTACATAATCCAGGATTAGACAGCGAGACGGATAACGCTCACTCATTCAGTTCCAAACTCTCTCTGACTGTAATAGAGTGTTTCGTTCGGTAACATTTCCGTTACAAGTACCGCCACCTACATTTCGGTCTTAGAATTAAACCGTGCGTTACAGTGTCACTTAGATTAGAAAATGTATATAAAACTGTTTTAAGAATAGTATTACAATAAAAAATTATTTAAGTACAATATTTCGGTTAAAAATTAACTTAGGATAAACTTTTTTCAAAATGTTCTGCTTTTGTCAAAAATGCTTCTATTATAATAATATTTTGCCTGTATATAGCTCAAACCTCTGTACAAAGGCTCAACTAGAATTTTTGAAATATATAACTTAGAAGTGTGGGTTTATCCGTGTTTTACGACAACAGAGGGGAGAAATTTTAAGAAAAAAACGCCGATAATTATTTCAAATGATCGTAACTCTGAAAATAATGTGAATTTTTCAAAAATCATACTTGAGCCTCTGCATAGAGGTCTGAGCTATATACAGGCAAAATATTATTATAATAGAAGCATTTTTCACGAAAGGAGAACATTATGAAAAAAGGTTATTCTGTGTGAGAGTTAATTTTTAGCCAAAATATTGTATTTAAATAGCTTTTTTATGTCAAAATGTCCTTAAAACAATTTTCTACATGTATTCTAATCTAAGTGACACTAAATATCATGAAAATTATCCATTTATGCGCCTTTTTAAAATCACGGTTCCGAACGTAGTCGGATACCTTAATATGAAAAACATCCAATCTTTCGTTGTTAGTTTATGCTGTTAATTCGACCTATTTATAAATACTTCACACACACATAGAACAGTTAATATATTTGTATAAGAATAACTAATTCTTTCAAAATTACAACTGCACAAGACAAATCATTCCATGGGTTAATTTTTTAAACAAAACGGCTGAGAAATGATTTTACTTAACTGTGAAGAATACTAAATTTTCTTATGAAATACGTATCTGTGAGAGCAAATGAGTATCAAATTTATCAAAATGTTAATATATTTAGAGAAATATTTTCAGTTTATTTTAATAAAAGACTTAGGCTTAAACGTTGTTCTCTGCAACTAAATGATTGAAAAAAATAATTGGAAAGACATTTAAAAAATGTTTGTTAATATAAATTATCAAAAACAATTAAGATTGGAAGAAATTAAGAAATAAAAATTTATTCTTTGTAGTTTGAGTGAATGAAGTAAACTAGCAGTTATAGTGTTCGTCTTTTTATAGCCGAAAGAAAAAAAAAAAAAAAAGAACGAACACGAATAAAAAAAATAACGAGAACAACTTTCGAAAGAGGGAAATAAATTGTTTGCAGAAATTATAAATAACTAAAAATAATTCAGGTAATATAAGACATACTATATCCCAAGATTCCCAGATAGTTATGCGTCAGCAGGCTTATCTCTAATTGGTTTCGAATTTTCTTAGGAGCTCATATACAACCAATGGTTAGTTACCGTCAGCAAAGATAGTATACACTGTTTATGGAAAGTTAACATTTAGCTAAAATTTAATAAACTGATAGTAGGTTTTAAGAAACTCTGCTTTTTGATTTAGACATTACGAATTTTGTCTACCTGCAGTTATAATAATGAGTGCGAGTAGCGATTTTCGGAATCCAAGTTCCTTGAGAAAGCGTAATAAAAACTTTTTGAATTCGGAAAGAAATAGTTTTGAAATTGTTAATGCGTTTGTGTACCAGAATATAAATGTAACTTATAATCGTGAATGTGAGTACATATCATATGAAAAAGCTTTAGCTGATTTAAAAGATCCTTCACCTATTCATTTAAACCAGAAGAAGTTCTTAGACAAGAGTGATAATCCTTCCAAGGAATTTATTGATATTGTTAAAGAAGAAATCAAGGATTATTTCACTATTGGACATATAAAGGACATAGATCTGCGAGGAAGAAAACAGAAGTCCTTCACTGCTTGGATGTCGCTGAGAAAGGGAAAGGCAACTTTGGAAATAGATGGATCTTTCCTGAGTAAAACTCGCAGAAAAAATGATCTAAAAGTTACTGCTGCTACTTTGGTGTCAGACGATGACATAAAAGGATTACAAATTTCTGTTGATGAAAATGGAAACCGAATGTATAAATTAATAAACGGAACGGTGGCAATGGTATTTAATTGGAAAACTAATGCTAAAGATTGCAGGGTTGTTGTCAATATTGCTGCAGATGGCGAAATAATTTTCAGCCAAACCGCCGATGTATCACGGGAAGAAGTAGCTGACCACTCCTTCGTTAAAGTCACCATTTCTAATACTGATAAAAAGGATATGACTCTCCTGAATATGTTCGACGATGCAGAGATGGTTCTCTAATCTATGGATTAACAGTAACTGAACTTTTTATTCATATTTTTATGAATATCTTTTCAATATATTGAATTCTTTTAAACTACAACTCTTTATTCTTCTCATATAAACATGTTCCATTTAATGTAACTGGAAATTTTTGTCATTTAATGCTTCGTTTCAAGAATAGTTCAAATTTGATTGCTTTATCTTTCTGAGGGTTTTCTTTATTTGTATTTTCTATATTTTTTCTTTATACTTATTTTTCTATATTCTTATATGTATCTTTCCTATGTTGTATTATTTTAAAATATTCATTTACTATTCAGATAATTAAGTTTAATTTAATGTATATAATATGTTTCTAAGTACAAAAACTAGTTCGACATGGGGGATTGTCATAGTTTAAATTTTAATATTTTTTCTTTGTATCTTTTTACATTATATCTTTTTTATATTATTGTTTTTTCATGCATTATTTTAAAATATTTTTATCATTCAGATAAACAAATTCCATTTAATGCATATAAGGGATGTTAATTTTTTATTCCTAAGTATGTAGAAATGTTCGTATCTTATTATTTTGTGTGTTGAATAAAAATATTGTTCCTTAAATTGCATAGATTTATTTCTTCTTTCGTTTTTTAATATCATATAGTTAAAAAAATGCATGAAAGGCAACCCATTAAAACCATTTTATTTTTATAATAAAATAATCAAACTGTGAGCTAAAATTAAAATCAAAAAATTGCATTCTTAATTTTCTTAAAGTTTTATTTGACGTAACTTCAATAATGGAAAAAAAAAAGTCTTCTCTAAAATCAAGCAGATAATGTTAGTTTTACGTGAAAAAGTGAGTAAAATTAATTATAATGTTATACTCACTAAATTATAATTAATTTTACTAAATATACTCACTAAATTATAATATATAGCTTAATTATTTTGGATGCTGTATTGTCGATTATTTAAAAATATATGTTTGTATTCTTAGTATACAATTGAGGGGGGGGGGGCAAAGAGGTATAAAAATTACGTAGTAAGCAATTTTCTTTTTTATTTTGAGTTGTTCTTGAACATTCATGTGGTTTTAATAACCACTTTTAGAGTTGATTTAAACTGGAATTTGAAAATAGTTTTGTTTTTTACATAAATACATTTTTTGGTCACATTTTGTATACATGTATCCATAGTTATATTTAAATGTATGTGGATCATATAATATTTTACCTTAAAATTAAATCGATTTTTTTTTTTTTTTTTTTTTTGTCAGAGAATTTTTGCTGTTGGAACTTGTTATAATATAACATTTATTATATTTTTTTTTGAATTATCAAATGTTAAAAATAAGCGTAATGGATGCGTTTTAAAATGTTTTTGTCCCTTTTTTTATACATCAAGAGCTTGTTTTGCAAGTATATTTATATAAGTGATTGTGTTATTACTAGTTTAAGTGTATCAAAAAGGCATTTTTCTGAATTTTTACTTAATGTTCAAAGGTTGAATTAGGTCAATGAAGGATACGTTATTTAATGGCTTTCCTTTTTTTTTCTTTTTTTAAATCTAAAGAGATGAATTTAGCAATGTTATTTTGTTATCATTGCAAATAAATTTTTATGCAACTGCATGATTAGTTATTTAAGGCTGTCTTCGGCAAAAGTACGAGAGCTTGAACTAAACGCGAAGTACATTTTCGGACAGAAATATTACCTCCATTTTCATGGAAATTTGAAACATTATAACTTATACATCTGTTAATAATACAGTGTTGTTAAAAATTTCAAAATATTCAATGAATACTCTTTTTTTCTTTTGAATACGTGCAGGAATAGATCATTTAACATTACAGTATAGGAGAAAAAACGCGAAACATTTCATACCAGAAAAAATGGATCAACTCGGTTAAAAATGGGATGTATGATAAAAAATGCTGCTTTCTAAAGGATAGTGAAGCCAGAATATGTTTTCTATATGTCTGAAATAATTAACCGAAGACAGCCTTAAGTGTTATTAAAAACATTTAGAAACTAAGTTTTTTCAATTACTTTGGGGTTAAAGCTATTATAAAAATTAAAAAAAAAAACTTATTAAATTTTTAAAAGATAAGGATATTTTTTACACAGTTATGATTTTGAGGATTTATTTAACTTAATAGATATATTAATAAGTTAAAGGTTCTTTGAGAAAACAAGATATTATAAATTAGTTATTAGTATGAGTTTTAAGATAGATTTGTAGAGTTTAGAGAAATTTTTTTACTATTTAAACATTGAGGTTTAATTTTGAGTATTTTTATTAATGTTACTTTTTGGGTTTATTGATATGATAATAAATTTCTAGCTTTAATAATGATTTACGGAAAATATTTTTTCTTTGGGAATTATATAAATAAAAGTTTTTTCTAGATACTTGACTAGAATGTTTTATTTTTTTTCCATTCGTTTTCTTATCTCATATATGCTTGTATGTTTCATTTAATTTTTTATTTTTTGCTTCAGTATCCTGGAATGACGGATGATGTTTTTAAGGGGCTAGGTGTACTGTACAGTTCTAAATATATCGAAACGAATTTTATCTGCAAATTAAGATGTGTTTAAATTCATTCTACGTTTTTGTGCGTACTGTGAATAGTTGTATGAAATAATTTGGCTTGATTTAAGGCATTTTTAACTTGTAATATGACATTTTGGGAAAGAATCAAATAATTTCATTATTACAGTCGTTGAAGGGGTTGATGGGAAAACACGTTGCTATATATTTTAAAATTTCATTTTTTGACGATTATAAACACAAAGGGACAACACGAGCAACAAATATGTGCACAAGTAATACAAAGGACAAAAGCATTCTCTTTTCGCTAATGGGATCTCGTCTATTTATAGTAATGTGGTCAACCGGAAGCTATTAAAATTATATGATTTACAGGAAAGGCCTTTCTGATTGGTTCACATACGTTTTTAAACCAGAAAGATTTCATCATACTGATTTAAAAGCGCTAATTATTTATTTTTTTTTTGAGAGAGAGATAAAGTCATGGTTAGTTCCAAAAGGGTAAAACAAAAATTAACTATCGCACGAAGATTTGGAGAACTCAAGACCATTATGAACTAAAATCCTTCGAGAGAAAATTTATTACACGTATATGTGGATTTGTTCAAATAAATGTTAGAAGTTAATTTCAAGCGTCATGTGTTAAATCATTTCTATCACGTGTACGAAAATTCACATATTTCGGTAGTTCGGGAAGTGGATGAAAAACCTCTAAAGACTACATTACATTTAGACTTACATTAAATTGAATGATATAATATATTCTAATTTCTGTAGTATACGTGTTGTCTTTGTCTGCGAGCAGTAGAAAAAATGTTTCATCCGTTACATTTCATTACGCATATTATCCAAGAAATATAATTAAATATGTTAACCAGGAATTAACGTATGATTATTTAAAGGCTGAAATTATCAATTTTTTTTTATTTTGAAAACAATAGTTTATTATGAATTACTTCATATCATCAAAACCTTTCAAAAGCGACTTTATAACAGGTAAGCTAAAATTTTTGTATTCCATTTTTTTAAATAAAGAAGAAATTCAATAGCGTTTACATTCGAACATATCCTATTTAAAATTAAAATATGTAGCATTACACATGTAAATATATTTGTGACAATAGCTATTTCAGATTCGCAAGTAAAAGAAATTGGGGGCTTTAGGAAAAAAAATTAAACTAGAAAAATATGTTCCATTAGAGTAATAGAATATTATTTTAAAATTAATTTTTGTTTTCACCATGTATTATGTACGCTCTTATTTCTCTTGAGGGGGAGAGGGCGGGATCGAAATATTCACTAGAAAAGGGGGCGCCAGTTCAAAGAAGGTTGAGAACCTATGCTCCAACTTAATTTAAATGCTTAAAAAATATCTTTTTTTAGAAAGTTCGAGGGAGAACGTAAAATATTATTTCGTGCCTATTACAACAGAAAAAGAAAAGAAAAACAAGCCCACATTCAAAAACAGGCTAAAGCAGAGTTTCCAGCATTTTCTGTGTAATGTCCCATTCAAGCCTTTCTAAAATTTCATGACCCCTAAAATATACATAACTTCAACTTTTAATATTCAAAAACTGAAATGTTCATTGAAGAAACTTGAATGAAGGTTTTAGGAAGAAATAACTTGGAAATTATTGAGCGAATATATGAAATAAATTTTCAAAACATGTAATGTAGAACTTAAATTCAAGTACAAACCAATTTTCAAGTAAGATTTTTCTATATTGTATTAATTATTAGTGATTACTTATTATTTAAATTTAGTGAAATCCATGCATTTGATGCTTTCTGCAAGATATTTTATGTTAGGTTCCAGTTTAGTCGATTCACTAAATGTGCATTCAGTTAAATATGTAGATTTTTTTATTAATTTATTTACAAAACTCCCGATGTTTCACATTGCATAACATGAGGCTTAAGATGTAAGTAGTAACAGCATTTTCTAATTTAAATCAAAAACATAAATTCGCTTATAATACAAATATAAAAGGAAAGGGAAGGCGGAAAATACAAATATAAAATGAAGGGGGTGGGGTAGGTACATATAAAATTTTAAGAATCCATACAGTAAACAAAAATCCTTACAGTATTTAGGCTTTCAGAACAATTGACCAACAAAGACAAAACAAGTGGCCAGGAAATACATATAAGCGTTTCAACTCATTTTAAAAATTTTCTTGTTTACAAAAATAGTATTTATATGGAAATGGTAAAAATAGCTCTCTCACACTTTTGAATACCTGATTTCGATTTCCTCACAAAACCATGCCATCGCTTCTTTTAACATTTAATATAATTTTATTTGACTCTCATTATTATGCTTTTCTATGAGTTCTTGATAATGTATATTTGAAATACCAAACATATATTCACTAACATTGAGTGTGGCTGTATTTTCTCCAAGTCGGGAAATAATTTTTTTGTCCAAATTAGAAAACCTTTCTTTACACTTATGTACACCCAGTTAAGTATACCTACGAGAGAATATGAAAATATCTGTAGTGTAGCGAAAATATCTGTAGCGTATTTTTCAAAAGCGTATCCGACTACGTTCGGAATCGTGATTTTGCAAAAGCGTATAAATGGATAATATTTATGATATTTAGTGTCACTTAGATTAGAAAATGTATATAAAATTGTTTTAAGAATATTATTACAATAAAAAATTATTTAAGTACACTATTTTGACAAAAAATGAACATAGAATGATCCATTTTCAAAATATTCTCCTTTTGTGAAAAAGGCTTCTATCATAATAATATTTTGCCTGTATATAACTCAGACCTCTTTACAGAGGCTCAACTCGAATTTTTGAAATATATAACTTAGAAGTGGGTTTATCCTTATTTTACGACAACAGATGGGAGAGATTTTAAGAAAGAAACGCCGATAATTGTTTCAATTGGTGGTAACTCTGAAAAAAAAATGTGAATTTTTCAAAAATCCTAGTTCAGACACTCTGGAGAAGTTTTTACTTTATATAAGCAAAATATTATTATTTTAGAAGCATTTTTTATAAAAAGAACATTTTGAAAAAAGATTATTCTAAGTTAATTTCTTGCCAAAATATTGTATTTAAATAATTTTTTTTGTCAAAATGTCCTTAAAACAATTTTATACATGCATTATAATCTAAGTGACACTAAATATCATAAAAATTATCCATTTATGCACTTTTTTAAAATCACGGTTCCGAACGTAGTCGGATACCTTAATGGAATTGGAAGCGGTATAAAACGTTGAAATAGTATATGGCTGTTGCGTCAATAAATTGCATTTTTTATTATTTTTATTACTAGATATACAAAATTTTATACTTTTTTGCAAAAGTGTAATATATTATTTTTTATTTTCTCAAACATGTAATATGGCTAACTTCTTGTGTAAATTACATGTACTCATTTTTGTATTATTGAAACACCTTGAAAGAATCACGGGAATGAGCTGTTTGCAAATTCAAATTAAAGCATTCTATTTAAATTATTAGAATTTCAAAGTTATCGTGCATGAACAGATCGAGGAGCACTCTCTGAAATACTGATTTAATCATATAAACAGCGAGGTGTAATGAGATGTTCAAAACAATCTACGGAAGGTCGTTTGCACTTTATGGAAACAGTTTTGTAATTAATTTTCCCTTTGAATTTTGATACAAAACTTTAGCAACTTCAGAATAATCGTCTACTAATGTTTTCTTTCGATTAAGGTATCCGACTACGTTCGGAACCGTGATTTTGCAAAAGAGTGTAAATGGATAATATTTATGATATTTAGTGTCACTTAGATTAAAATACACCTATAAAAGTGTTTTAAGGACATTATGACAAAATTTTTTTATTTAAATACAATATTTTGGCAAAAAATTAACTTAGAACAATCTTTTTCCAAATGTTCTTTTGTAAAAATGCTTCTATTGTATTAATATTTTGCCTGTATTCAGCTCAGACCTCTGTACAGAGGCTCAACTAGAATTTTTGAAATACATAACTTGGAAGTCGGTTTATCCATGTATTACGACAACAAAAGGGAGAAATTTTAAGAAAATACGCCGATAATTATTTCAAATGGTTGTAACTCTGAAAATAATTTGAATTTTTCAAAATTCATTGAAGACCTCTGTACAGAGGTCTGAGCTATATACAGGCAAAATATTAATACAATAAAAGCATTTTTTACAAAAGGAGAACATTTGGAAAAAAGGTTATTCTAAGTTAATTTTTTGACAAAATATTGTATTTAAATAATTCTTTTGTCATAATGTCCTTAAAACAATTTTATACATGTATTCTAATCTAAGTGACACTAAATATCATGAACATTATACATTTATGCGCTTTTTTTAAATCATGGTTCCGTACGTAGTCGGATAACTAAAAGTGTAAAATAAAAGATTTATTTTGAAAATATCTCCTAAAATTGATAGATCGCTAGAAGGCTATGTAACTGCGCTTTCCGAGGAGAAATATTCGTATCAACAAATTATAAAGTGGTGTAAAAATGTCGGTTATTGCAATTCAAAAAAAGGTATTTATAATACATTAAATGTGAAAGGAAAAAACGCTTAGCTGAAAGTAAAAATGAAAACATGACCACGGAACCTCATCCTAAGACGGTTGGAACTCAGGTAACTATCAAGAAAGGGAAGTCTCTGATCCTAAAAGAAAATCTGCCGACTCAAAGATTCCTTACATCGAAACTACACTGCTGGCCACCGTAAATGCAACACCCTGAAGGAAGCATGCAAATAACATGAAATTTACAACATGCATTAGCGGAGGTGAGATATGCAAATGATTAGAATTTCAGAGCAGACACACATCACTCGCGCTTGTGGCGCCACCTCAAAGCGCTAGTTAAGGCTTGGAGATTTCGACGATTTCAAGTTCGGCAATTGTTTTTCTTGTGGTTTTTTTCAAAAACGATCAGTTATGTATCGTAGAAAACAGCGATCAGCTTTTCACCAAGTATCAGAGTTCGACAGAAGGATAGTGGCCTACCGAGATTGTGGATTGTTTTTCAGGGAAATTGGCAGTCGTGTTGGACGGAACCAAACAACTGTAATGCGGATACGTGACCGTTGGATGCAGGAGGGTACGATGGACCGACGTGGTCGATCG
>BMAV01001243.1:0-31411 GCA_019973955.1 Trichonephila inaurata madagascariensis
GTACGGTTTTTTAAAAAGATAAGAATGGGCTATTCTCAAATTTGAGTATGTTTGCATCGGAGCTATTTTGAGTATTGACGTATTTAAAGTGGGTTTTGTACTCAGTTCAGAATACGGTTTTTGCAGTGTAAGAAGGGGAAAAAATTGCGAGAATGAACAAAAATTCAAAAGGGGGGCCCCGCTCTGTAAAACTTTTAGAAAAAATTCTCATTTTCCAATTTAGTTTATGTTACTTTTGTTATTTCCTGTTGGAAATGATTTTCAGGAAAAGAGATATTTTTAATTTTTACACAAAAAACTAGAATTACTTTATCTTAGAGTAATGTAAATTGTTTAAAAAGACAGTGGATTATATTCACATAGGACTGTAAATTTTGAAGCAAACAGTGATTGATAAATCGAAGGTAAAAAGCACTTTTACTGTTATACAAAAATACAAAAAACTTTCAGAAATTGTTTTCAAATTTTTTGGGAGCAATCGCTGCCCCCTTTACAAAAACACATTTCAGGTAAACGCATTTTAAAGTTTAACATCTTTCGTTAATTCATGGCAATAGTTTGTGACTTGAAAATAAAAGTGACATAATTTTGAAAGAGTAGTCTTAAAAACACTTGAGTCTTGTTCAGTAAATGGAAAAAATAGCTTGGTATTTTTCTTAATTTAATAGTTTTATAAATAAAATCATAAAAAGATATTCAATTTTGAAAAAAACCCTGGTTTTAGGGTAGTCGGATCTAAAGGCGGCCATAATCTTTTAGTTTAATTAATGACTAATCATTAATAAAAAATCAATATTAAATCACCAGTTTGAGTTTGAGTTTGGTGTTTTATGGGCGACAGTTTGGCTATACCCCCAAAACATTCCATAGGTCTGTGGTCTGGACGGGAAAAGAAGAATGGATAAAGATGGCGGGTTCGAAAATAGAGAAGGATCACTGGGGTACCCCGGGGTCATGACACCCGTGTTTACCAAAGGTAGTAAACCCTTTGGGAAAAGGAAAAGATCACTAGAGGGCACCTCAGGATTGTGACACCCGTACCCACCTAAAGAAGGTGAGCCCCCTGAGGGGAATCTTTTACCAAATACATTTCTTCGATGACATTTATTTTCTCTCTCATTTCGGATTAATTTATTTTTCCATTTAATTCTAAAGGGACAATTGACAAAAATCGTTCAAAAAACAATGTAATTGTTTTAGCGTATAAATTATCTTTTACTTATTTTTCTATTATCTCACAAAATTTTAAAGCTCTAAGTTTAATAAACGCAGAGTTATAATCATTTTTAAGTTCGTTTTTATTCATATCCCAATGGCAAATCAAAACTTTAAACTGACTTATCTCTCATAAAGATAAAACAACTAGTTTGTCTTCATTTAGGCTTTTTTTTTTCTATTGTGCCAAATTCTCTTTAATATTTTTTCTAACTATAGCTATAGTTCATGTAACAAAAGTTGGTAAGCATTTTTGAGTCAAAACAGTTCTTATTTTTTAAAAAAAAAATAATTTAATTTAGAATTTATACATTTTTTAAGGAATTTTCAATAAGAATTCATAAAAAGGACTGTACGAATACTAATCATATTATAACAATTTGAAACTTTTAATATTTTAAACTATCATGGAAAGCTCTATCTTTTAATGCTCAACTCCCAATTTTTAAGGAAAGGGATGAAGATGTCTTGGGGGTCGTTTTATCCATTCACAATAAAACCCTTACCAATTTTTTTAATTAAAGGTTTGATGTACTTGAAAAAAAATTACATGAGTCCCGTCAATTTTGGAAAAAAAGTGCACTTAAAATTACTTTATAAATTTTGTTTTTTTTTTTAAAAAAATTTGGGGTTTTTTTTATGAATTTTTGAGCACCAAAAAATTTTTTAATAATTCATACACTTGGGGGAAAACCAAAAATTTTGAAAATCTTAAAAAAATTGTTTGAAATCCCCCATGCTCCTAAAAAGAATAAAAAGTTCTAAAAGAAAGGCAGTGGTTTTAAAACTTTTTCAATTCATCAACCAGAACTTGAAAGTGTTTTCTGGCCCCATTCCCATACACCACCGAAAATATACCCAAAACAAGTTTAAATAGATAAACGGGTTATAAAAAATTTGCGAAAAGGGCAAAAAAAAATTTGTTTTATATTAAAATTCAAAAAATTTTAAAAAAATTGCCATTATTTTTTGATTTGTAATTAAAAATTTCATCTTGTTTTTATACATTTGGGGTAAAATGAAACACCAAAAAAAGAAAGGAGATAGCACAAAAATTTATTTTGTGATAACATGTTACCAAGTGTCAAATGTTAAAATTTATAGCTTCTGTAAGGTTTTCCCTCCGAATCGTAGCCAGAGTATCCGCCATTGTTGGAGATCACCGCGCCCCCGCCTCGGCTTTAAATTTAAAAAATTTGGGGTGGTTTGGCAGCAGAAAAGCTTCCAAATTTGCCGTTGATCTGGTGTGGGGCTGGGGGGGCAATTTTTGGGTCAATGTTGACAAAAAGAAACCCCCATGTTTTTTTCGGAAAAAAATCCGGAGGGGGATGGCCGGGGAAACATTAGGTGAACGAAAAATTTTTAAAAATTTACGGGTGGGGGTTTTTCCCTTGAAATATGGGTGTAAACCCTGAAGTAATACAAAAGGGGCCCCCACCCGGGATTAACGCTGGCTGTTTAAAGTACCGGTAAAGCGAGGGGGGGCGAGTGATATCCAAACCGACCCATACCAAATTCTTGCGGACCGGTGGCGGGAAAAGCAGCGTTCAGCATCCCCTCTCCACTGTCCCCCAGACCCCAAAAATCGAGGTGTTCGGGGAGGCGTGACTCGTCGTAAAGCAACTTCACCCCGCCCCCAACCCTTTTTTTCATCGACCCCCGGGGGGGAACGTTTGTAGTTCTGCGTCAAGGGGGAGAAAGCGATGGGCGTCTTGCGGGCGGGCCACTCTGCTGTAAACGGCGTCGAATGGACCAGTCACTGAAGATGCGTCAAGACCGGGTGTGCTTTTTTTTCGTGATGTGACTGAGCGATCCCTCCCGACTTTTCCCCTACGTGGGGGACGGGGGATCCACGATCCGTCGGGCCTTCCTCCCACCAAGGACAAACCGATTAAGGTTTTGGTTTGTCCCAAAAGATTTCAATTTCCTGCGATTCCCAAAACTCGGTAGGCCACTATTTTTCTGTTAACTCGGATCTTAATCAAAAGCGATCGCTGTTTCTACGCCTTGGTCGTTTTGAAAAACCACAAAAAAAAACAGCCACTTTAAATCGTCGAAATGCCCTAAGGCTTTTGGGGGCCCAGGCGCGCTGGTGTGTCTGAGCGAAATTTTAAACATTTTTATATCTCACTCCCTAAAGCATTTGCAAATTTCATTTATTTTTATGCTTCCCCTTTAGGGTTTGCATTTACGGTGGCCCAGTGTATTTGAACGGGGATATATTCTTGCTTTTTTTTACACAAACTGTAGAAAGTCTTGATCAGTTGAGATTAAATGCAATCTTATTATATATTCTGAGCTTTGTTTTTATACTTAGTTTTTGCAGCCACTTACGATGAGAAATATATTTCACTTAAACACAATGTTCTGAGGGGCATTAAAATGTGTATATCTGTGTGAGAAATTCCGTGTATTTTGTAATAATTTGTAACCTAAAATTTAGAAGCCGTTCTTGTTTAAGTTTATATTTTAACACTGAATCTGTTTATTTGTTGATAAGTTGTTTCTTCTTCATTATAGGTGTTTCTTCCACAAATACAAAAAGGTGCATTTTCCATTAGAAAACTATTTAGTTTTAAAAGACATCGTGCTAATTAACGAGTATAAAATTATCTCGCGAAACTCGAAATAGTAAACAATATAGAATATTTTCAATCTAGTAGGAAGTATATATATATAAAGATAAAACGTTTTAATATTCTTTTTTTTATATTAAATTAAAAGTTTTGAAAATAAGGGGGTTTTTTGTCTTGTGTTTACAAATTTCATAGTGCACGTGAATCCATTTTGCAAAGGGCGCAATAAAATTTTTCCCGGGAGGATTGCCGCCGAAAAAATCAAAAAAAACCCTCTCTCCAAAGCAAAACATTATTTCTAAAGTCTTAAGAAATACAAAATAATTCGAAATTAAGGACATAACGGATTGTCATTATTTCAAACGAGTAAAATGTAAGAGAAGAAATATCCCATTTCAGCAGGCCAATTTCTTCGAAAAAGAGTACTGATGGTGGGGTTTACAAACGTTTATTTTAACCCATAATATATATATATAAATACACTCAAGACTAAAATAAAACATCTCCTGTGCCTCTCTATCTTCCAAAAACTCTTATTACCCCTGTCCCCTTTTGGATAGCTGACACCGGACATCGTATGGGTGAAAGGAATGTCCGTTGTGACTCCACTCATGGATGAGGACAAAGTTCTCGTGGAAAATTTGTAAACACATCAAATTTCATGATTTAACATATACTCCTACCTCGAACCCATCAAGTTTCAACATAAAAGAAAGTTGACATTAAACATACTGATTACAAAATAAGGAAATAAGATACGTTAAAAGAAATGCTAAATTCACACTCAAAATTAATTCAGAAAATATATCACTTTTTTTTTTTTTTTAACAAGAAAAAATATTTTTTAAATTCGATCCAAATGCCACCCTTAAAATTTGTCGCCCCGGGCAGGGGTCCGGCCCTATATCCCAGTTTGAAGACCACTGAGCTAGGGCATACAATTTTATTCATTTCTTATTCGAATTCTTGAAAAACATTCCGAAAAAAGAAATCGTAGCAGATCATAGAGGCAACTCTCAAAAAAACCTCCGCAAACGGAAGTCGGTGTTATTTAAATTGTCTCAATTTATTCGAGATTATTAACAATCCAACACAAAGCGACGTGTTGTTTATGAGCCCAAAGCAACATCATTACTCACAGTTGATGGGTCGATCAGTGCGGCTACTGGAAATAGCCCATCAGGCTTTTTACCCAATTAAGACCACATCACCGCGCAACAAACAACACAACCAAGAAAGAAGGAATAAAATTGGCGAAGGGAAAACAAAACAGCACGGGCAAAGGGCAGGGGGAGCCTACCAACTTCTCCCCGGTTCTTCAACGAATGCAATTCCGTGACCATGTCCGACAGCGTTGTTAACGTCCACGGCTCCATCTCGACTGACCCGTCAAAAATTCTGACATCTTCTGAAAATGAAACGCCATGTAGCAACCGAAATAACTAAAAAAATACACACACACAGCCAAAAATTATATTAACTTGGAAGGTCGTTTGGGAAGTTCTTTGTTTTTGATGTGTGATAAGGGATAATTTTTATAAAGGCCAACGTCTGGTTCATTTCGATGTATTCGTAATTAGGTCTCTTGTAGCATGGGCAGGCTTGATTGGAGGAGGAGGAGTTTTTAATAAGGGGTGGAGTGGAGAGAGGAAAAAAGGAAAGTGAAAAGGGCTAATGACGTTAATGAAACCGCGTCAAATTGTGTGGTTTTAATGTCAAGTTTGGTGGACGTTGAATCGGTGGTGGAATTCTGTGGTTATGTGCATGCGTTTCCTGCGTTTAATTTATCGCTGACTAAAAAGTAATTGCCGCACCGAAATGCGGAAAAGGTTGTTTTAAATCATTTCGAAGGAGTAAATATCTTGTTGGCATGTGACAACCCTGAAAAGGGGTAATGAACCCTTAAGAGATTATGTGAATGATAAGAAATGCGCACATTGTCAAGGTCATTCAGCCTGTTACATCATGGATTTTTTTCGAGTTATTGTAATGATATGTGTATAGAACGTAAAATTAAATCAAGTATTTGTTATTAATAATCAATTTCATTAATTATTTCTAATTATGCATTCAACTATGGCTGATTAATGTTTTAACGGAATATGAAAATATATGATACCGAATTTAATCATAAGAAAAATAAAGTTCTATTGTATAAAACTCTTTTAAGATCAGTATTAACTTATGCATGTGAAACTTGGTCCATGAACAAATGAGAACATGATACATATCTACGCGAAAGTAAGATTTTTAAATTTACTTTTGGAGGAATTCGGGAAAATGGAACGTGGCGAAGGGCAAATTTCAAGCTATATCTCTCATATAAAGAATCTGGCATCGTCAACTTCATCAAAATACAACGATTTAAATGGGGGGTTCACGTTGTCAGAATGGACGACGACCGCACCTCTAAAAAAGTTTTCAGTTCCCAACCAATTGGCACACAGTGGAAGGACAAGCCAAATTTTAGATGATGGCTAGAAAAAGATCTAGTTTTGAGAACTCAGAATTGGAGAACACTAGCTAGAAGAAGGCTGGCCCTAAAAAGGCTTCCTGAGGAGGCCAAAGCCCACCCTGGGCTGTCGAGCCACTGAGGAAGGAAGGAATCATGAATTCAATAATTTATATTTTGCTGTTTTTTGTTACCGGCAGTTGACAAAATCAAAAGAATATGTTTGGTGGCGTATTGGGGTATGATACGCGCGAGAATGATGGACTTTCGATCCTGGATCCCCTCCCCTTGAAGAATTCCTGCGGGCGCCAATTTCTGGAAGATATTCCGGGGAAAAAATTTTAGATTTTCAAAATGCTCAGGTTGACAGAGAAATTTTGTTTTAGAATAATTTACCAAAGATTTCATTTTAAAAATTCGATGTGGAATAACTTCTATGCACATTTAGTGCTTTTAAGTTGATTGTGGCTACGGTAGCCTAGGGGTTATAATCACGAGTACGTACTCATAGATACTCGGGTTCGTGTCCTGGTGCCACTGAATACCCACCGTGTAGAAGAGGCGTTATACGTTAAATCTATCGAGGCTGAATGTCCTTCCGTATGTGTGGTAATCTATCGGCGATAGCACCAGCAGGAGTATTCTGCACCTTTCTCAACAGCTTATCCATCTACAGAAGATCCCTTCTCATGTGTAGGTCTGTCCTGGAATGAAGTAGCGGATGACCTTGCAAAGGAGGCTACCAGCGATCCTGGGGATCCGGAAGACCACATGGTCCTTACATCGACTGAGATCTACTCCAGGGTTAATAATAAGTAGAACCTGGGTTGTCCCTCCTGTACACCCATGATACTTTCAAAAACACCCTGGATCCTTCATATCATTTAAGGGTTCCAGATCATATCAAACGGCATTCTCACTATTCTCGACTAGTCACCTTAGGTGGATGAATTTTAAAGGTGGCAAGGTGGCAAAAGAAGCTTCCTAATTTGAACCAAATGTAACAACAGTCCTTTTTCCCCCGGGACATTCTATAATGTCCGGTTTTCCTGTGAAGAGGTTTTTGCTCCCCTGCTTTTCTTAGTACAGATTTATAGGCTCGTGGATCTGGTCTGTTTTACTTTGACCAGATGGGGATTAGTCCCACCACCACCACGTGTGGTAGTCAGGAGAGGGAGCTGCCAGCTCCAATGTGTTTCTCGTCATTTGACAGGGGTTCAAAATGACGAGTTCCATCGCCAATAGACATCGCAATTGTTGCTTTAGGATCCGACATTAATAAAATATCACTCACTCCTAGCTGACTAGTTTTCATGGTCCTAAAAAGTACCATAAATTATTTAATAACTGTATTTTAATCACAAGACTCAAGATTATGGATGGAATCTCTGTATAGTAAGATCCCTTTGTACCCACTCTAAGAAAAATCCTTAAGTATGTTAATTTTGATTACAAATTCATTTCTATATTTTGTAGGGCCTGCTTTGAAGGTCTGCCCTTTAAGTTCATGGTTGGTTTTGGGAAAAATGGCGCTCACAAGAGCGAACAAGGGAGGTGATTTTGGGGGAATCACCTCCTTATTTAATGGGGGGTAGGAAAAAAAAGAACTCGACATGATCCAACTAATCTATTTATCACAGAACGAAAAGATACAATTTCAACTAATAATAGTAAAAGAATGTCTCAATGCTAACCACGAAAGTAGAACAATGACGGTAAAACGTGAACGATTAGGAGACTATCAAACTTGATCCTTACCTTAATAACGGATCTAACCTATCATCCGATTTAATCTAATATCAATTCAATCTCAGTGAACAATGGTCTCTTTAAAACTTCTTCCTAAGGAGTTCTTAATCACAATAATTCAATTATGATACCTTCAGTAGTAATCTCACCTAAGTGGAGTATATCTCCTCTCTTTTCAAGCTAGAAAACTTCGACTATATATAGTATGTTAATTTAAATATCACGATTCTCTTCTTCCGAAAGATTGGTTGGGAGTATCGCAAATTGAGAGCCCAAAGATTTCCCAAGATGAATAATTGAAGGAACGCGTATAGATCCGTCACAAGTCCTTGGCTTTAAGTTGGAGATAGGGTTCATATCGTTCTTAGCTTATCTCAATAACATTATGATTGGGAAGATTTTAATCGTCAAATACTTTTGTGATATTCTTCGAAAAACATTATGCACCACCATTATTCATTTAGCTGAAAGGTAGTAGTCAGTCGAGTCAGTTTGAGCCTAGATACGAGAAGTTTTGAGTCACGTTGTGGTGGTGTGATATCGATATAAAACAGTAATAGCCTCCACGCGACGACGATCGTTTTGGCGTGGTGGCTAAGATACTCGTTTTTGAAACGGTACCAAAGATCGAATCTTCCTTCACGTGTATTTATTTGCTGCGGGTTACCGTTTGTACGTGTATTTGACGACAAAATATGCTAAATACCATGGGCGAGCAACCTACTGCACACGTGTCACATGCAGGGACGTCTTAAGGCATGGACCTCGAGCTTGATGGGAGCCTCATTTCGATCTCGTCTCAGCCTTAATAAGATCATGATTCGAATAGTTTCAGCAGTCAAATGTTGTTTCCAAACGTATTCTCCTAAAAAGTGGGAATTTCGGACTCTATATCAACTGACGTGAAAAGACTGCACTATTATGGGATAACCACGTTCACGTATGGGCCCTAGGTTATCATGATACACCACCATTACTCATTCAAACAAAGGCAGCAGTCAGTCGAATCGGTTTGGGCAATTGCAAGTTATGCACATTTACCGGTTGATTCAAAATAAATGTGACCAATTTTAAAAACATATACTATTTATGATCAATTTCTATAGCTTTACTACTGGTTTTATTTAAAAAATGAAACATTTAAATTACCAGTCTAACTATTTTTATTAATGGGAGTAAATTACAGTACTGAAATTAGATACTCAAACCCGGAACGAAATTTTACAGCTTTTGAAGGATGGTTGTTCGAATTCTGTAAATAATAAAACATTTAAAAATCAGAAAAGACACTTTTCTATTGTATTACTATGTAAAATTCAAAAAATAAAATTTGGCTCGCAATCAAAAGCTGCAGGGAAAAATGGGGAAAATGAAAGGAAAGTTTCCTTTAATTTTCAAAACCTATGGCAAAGAAACTATAAATATAGTAATTGACAATTTATCCTCAGATAAATAAAATTGGTTATAAAAAGTAAATTTCCAGTCTGTCGTCAAATGTCTTTAAGATTGTAGAAAAATGAAGAAATTATCCTGGCCTCTGAATTTAATGTTACGCAAAGGTAGATACAAAGCATGGATAACTTCTGATGAAGCACTCTTTCAACTGTCATTCAGAACTGGCAAAACGAAGATTCAATATACTATTTCCTGCAAAAAACGTCGCAAAGACACAGCTGTTTTGAAAAATGCAAGTTGGCTATCAGGTGTTATGGTATGAATGGAAATGTCTCTCCAAGGTTTAAACAAAACCATTTTTTAAAACCCAAAACTTTAAAATTGATGATAAATACAATCAGGATAAGTTTTGAAACACTTGATCAAAAAAAGTAAATGTCTTTACTCTCAAGAAAACTTTGTTTTTCACCAAGATTCTGCACTAAGTCACACTGTAAAATCAACTATAAAATGGCTGAAAGATTAAAAAAATAAATTTTCTTCCGCCTGATAAATGACTATCACTATCCTCTGTTTGTGTTTCTTGCAATTATTTTTTATGGGGATACTTAAAAAATTGAATATACGTAAGTAAGAGAATTTCAAGAGCTTCAAAAAGCACTTTAAGAGGGAGTTGGAAATATACCCCAAAAATGATTGAACAAACTCTTTAATCTTAGCCAAAACGCTTACGAAAAGTGCACTGTGCTAGAGGAAACCACATTGAAAATTCCTTGTAAATAACTTTATTCAATAAAAATTTATGATCCTCTGAAATTGGTCACACTATTTACGAATCAACCGGTATTTGTTTCATGTTTTGTTTGTATTGAGTATTTGACAACGTATTTTATGTACTGTCCACTTTTAAGGGTCATAGGTGGAGCCTACTTTTAAGTAAGGGACCAGGGCCTCAAGAAGTCCTAAGACGTTCCTGGCCACATGTGGCACGTGGCACAATTCTCAGTGACCCTCTGCACTACTCTACAAATTTGTCAATTTTTGGGGTGGAATGGGAGTTGATAAATTTGTAATGGACCGCGCGTATTTGACACACATCTTCAGAATTAAGGACACTTACGGAGTTAATAAAAAAATCTGAAAGATAAATCTAAAGATAAAAAAAAAGTAACAGCTATTTTGTAAATCAATGGATGTCATTGCTGAAGAGTTTAAATTGTTTGAAGAGAGAACACTGCGCGTGCACTCTGCTTTCAGTTTTTGGTTCTAGATATTTATGTGAAAAAATCTTTCCTCGTATGAAAAACATTTTGAGTCGCAAAGAAATTATTTAACCACGGAATGCTCAGAATCGTGTCAAATTGGAAGTCACGCATTATAATCCTGATTTTGCGATATCAGAATATAGAGCACTAGGTTCACATTGAAGTTTTCATTTATCTTTTTACTTTTTTGTGATGAAGATAAATACTTACATATTTTAAGTTGCATATTTGTTATTTTAATAAATATGCTTAAAAATAAATAATACATGCACAATTTTAATTTTATTTTTTTTTATTTATTTATTTATTTTATTTTATTTTTTTTTTGTAGAAGAGAGTATATATGTTATGCTGTTTATATTTTTATGTTAAGAAATATCTTTAAATAATGCAAAAATAATATATAGTAAAACAGTAAATTTCTAAATAATTACCCTCTATTCTCTAACTCTGCATGCATTATCGTGAAAATCGAATGGTTTCAAATATGTCCGACTGTGTGGCACGCTGAATCATTGGTAGATTAATTTGACACACCACACCTAAATGGTTGCCTGAACCTAGTATATTCTGTCGATTTTTAAGGGTCATAGGTGGAGCCTTATTTGGCGCAGAAGGGTCAAGATGTCTAAAGATGACCCTGACTGTTATAGAATGTTGTCTTGTTTCATGAATTCTTTAATAGCGATATCCAAAACTTAACTGAGTTGAGGGAAGGATTGAATCGTGGTTCCAGCAAAAACTTTCTTTCAGAATAATGGTACACGTAATTTAAATTCAACCTAAAACTTTTTGGTGTCGTTGTTAGTTGAGGAGATATTGCATTTGTAGCATCTAAAAGGTCTCTGACAACAAATATTCATAATTTTGAGCTACAGTCGAGAGAAGAAGTTGACATCAAAGCAGAAAACCCCTTTCATGGTATTTTGAGCTTGGACATGATTATTTTGAGTTACAGTATCTTCAGAAATATGAAGCCTGTGCTCACCATACTCTGAATAAGAATCCGTTTTACCTGAGTAACCAAATTACGATAAGGGGATGAATATAATATTTTCCGTGAATATGTACTGATGCTTACAAGAATAAAAAAGCATGGATTAGCACAAATACTTGTAAGAAATTGTCTAAGAAAACAAAGCAAAATGATTAAGAGAAAATGCAATTACTATCCATGTGAAAATACCAAAAATGCTTCAAAAGAAATCTGTATAATAACATCCCTATGACCAGACAAAGAGTTCTTGTTTGTATTATTGATTACGGAAATCATTTCTATCGGTAAATAAAATCATTATGTCTGGTTAATATCCTATCAGTGCCGCCCCATTCCGAATAAGGCATGGATGTATCTTCGGGAAAAGAAGACAGACTCTCGCATGAAATGGATTCCGTCTCTGTTCTGGGATCATCGTTTGTATAATAAAAGTCTACATTCTTCTGCGTTTGTACTATATGTTTCTGTTCATCCATCTTTTCACCTTTCATATTGTTACGAGATTTTGTGTGAAGTGTAAATAATTTGTATGTGGATGTTTAATGCATTTATATTACTCTATGTTATATTTATTTTTTGTTAAAATTATGCTATTCACAAGCAATGGCACCCTTTACGTTATAATGCCAATTCAAAGAGAACTTGGCGAAATCTTGGCGGTAGAGGTTGGCGATAGAGGTCTTAGTTCGAATACCACTTCTGACACCAAACTGTTACGTAGATCCGTGTTCCAGGATTTTATGCAAAACAATCACAAAGAACAATAAACAGTTCTTCAAGAGCGATGCGAATTTATTAAGAGAAATCTAATCCTTTAAATACAGGATTCAGCAGCAATATTCACAGAGTAAATCTCCGAAGGTCTTTACACCTTCAACAGCAATCAAACACAATTATCCGTGTGCAAAATACACGTATGTAAAAGATTATTCGCAAGCACACCCGAGCTAATCGCTAGTCAAAACAATCCTCACTACTCGCTGGTTTAATCAAGATTCACTGACTGTGGCTGGCATTGCTCTATTTATAAACCCGACGGAAACTTCCAGAAAAATCCGCACGAGGCCATAAGGCGTGAACTTCGTGGCGAGATCCACTACTTTCTAGAAGAATCCAGAGGGTTCCAAACTCGTCAACACGGTCGCCAGTGACGCTAAAACAGTCACCAAAGTCGCCAAAAATGATGCCAACTTGACTCTACCGCCAAGATTTCCCACATTCTCATTGAATCGCCATTATAACGTAAAGGGAGGCATTGCTTGTGAATAGCACAATTTTAACATAAATAAATATAACACACATAGAGTAATATAAATGCATTAAACATCCACATACAAATTATTTACACTATTTACACAAAATTCGTAACACTATGTATCCCAGGTTGAAACGCATGACCACAACAATATTCCATCAGTGAGTAAGTGTTTATTAACGGCGCACTATAACGCAACACGAGGGCTATTGGTGACGGACCTTGTCATTTTGAACCATGGTCAAGTGACTAGGATGACAATTGATAAGGTGCCCCAATCTCCGAACTTCCATACTACACTAAAGGGAGAACTTCGATCCACGACAAATGTAACGTTCTTCAACTCCTCTACACAGTGAAGCTTCAGTGGCACAAGACTCGAACTCATGATACGCCGAAATAAGTTATCAGATATTCTGATAACAGTCAAATTTGAATGTAAACATCTTATCTAATACTCACTTGCATAGATAGTCTTCAGGGGGCCATGTATCAAAATTCCTTGGGGCTCTTTTTGGAGGCTCCTTAATATTTTACGGTTTTTTCCTTACATATGTAGGAGATCATGTATCTTGGGGGCCCCGTATCATTCTTACACATGATACAGCGGTAGCTACGCCCAGGGACGTCTTAAGGCATGGGCCAATTATGCCCAGACCCAGGGCCTCGCCACAATGGGGCCCCTCTCATTCTCGATTCAGTCTTAATAAGATCATGATTCGAATCATTCTAACTGTCAAATGTTTTTTCCGGTTGTATTCTCCGAAAAACTGGAAATTTCAGACGATATGTCTACTGGTTACACATGATGACCGTGGATCATATACAGGCCTAGGCCTACCACTATAACCTCATTACTCATTCAGTCAAAAGGCAGCAATCGGTCGAGCCGGTCTATGCGATTGTAAGCCATGCACATTTACTTGCTTCGGGTTATTGTTTGTACGAATATTTGACAAAGTATGCTATGTATTGTCTACTTTTATGAGTCATAGGTGGTGCTGCGGTAGCCCAGTGGTCAAGGTATCGGATCATGGCAGGCATGTCATGAGTTCGAGCCCAGTACCACTAAAGATCCGCCGTGTAGGGCAGCGATGCACGTTAAATCAGTCGAGAGTTGAAAGATCCTCCCGTTGGTGTGGTGTAGTAGTTAGGAGAGGGGGTGCCAGCTCAGGTGTCGTCCACGTCACTTGACCATGGTTCAAAATTGCGTGGTCCGTCGCCAAAAGCCCTCGTATAGCTGAACAGTGCGACGTTAATATTCACTCACTCACTCATGAGTCATAGGTGGAGCCTACATTTGTGTAGGGGCCCAGGGCCTCAGGAAGTCTTAGGACGTCCTTGTCTATGTCCCTGCTAATCCTTTACTATTTCTATATCAAGACACCATGAGTCAAGGGCTTACACAAGGGCCACTATATATACACAAGGATATATTTAACCCTCTAAGCGGTCTGCACGTAAAGTCTTGCCATTCTGGAGATGCTTCGAAAATGCACCACACGTATTTTTTTGCCGTCAGGTGGGGTTCTCAAAAGCGGTTGAGCCGTATTTTTAAGATTGCGGTTCGGCCACTTTTGGGAATCTTGCTTGAAGGCAGAAAAAGCATCTCTGGAATGACGGGATTTTACGTGCAGACCACTTAGATGGTTAAGGGAATCTGATCTCTTGAACTTTTGCAATTCCTTCCACGAAACTTGTGGCTCTGTTGTGTGTAGCAGAAAATGAGTTATTATATTTATTGAAAACACCTGCATTAAAAAATTTAATTATCCAATAAACAATTTCTGTGGCAATCCTCAAGCAAATTAAGTTTTCATCTATCCTTTGAAGATGAAGCACGAGGCCTTTTCTCCCACAACAGCTATCTGAACAATGAGAAAAACCTCCTTATCGGCTTGAATTATACTCCTCGATCACCGCATCATGTGTTTATCGGGATATTATCTCTCTCATCCAAACATCCCTTTACACAACCCCCAATTCATCCTAATATTACGAACAGAACATAGCTTTCAGCACTTTTCAATACATCACGCGGGCGCAGTCAGCGATCAAACCGCTGCCACACGCTCGCAGCTAAATCAAACATCATCATCGTTATGGCCTCATCAATAAAAGTCAGTTACCAGCGCCCCTGGTGGGCGTCTTCGGCGTAAAAAGGACCCAAGGCACTTCCAATTTATTACACGCGCTCTTCCGTTATTGCTTGGTGCATGTGTAATTACAGAGAGAGCCTCCAGAGTATCATTACACGAGGCCTCCAGGTGCTTATTGACATCAGGTGGAATCGTCTGAAGAATCGCTCCTCATCTCCCCCCTTCTTATCGTCTGGTGTGGTACAAAAATTATGTTTTAACGCCCAGGGTTTCAGAGAGATAGAACAGGAGGGACAGGGGACTTAATTTCTTTTCTGAGGGAAGTATTTTAACTCGTTCTTTACGGTACCTGTCTGTACAAAAGCCAGTGCATTAAGAAAAAGCAGCGGTTATTTTTTAACCCTTAGCAATGCCATTTTTTTCTATTAATTTTTAGTTAAAATATTTTTGGGATTGATATTGAGTTATAAAAATAAATTCATCTAGCTTACTAACTGTAGTTCATATCATTTTTGAAGGCCCTTTTTTTGGTGGGAAGTATGTTTTTCACCGCTCATAATTTTCATCACGACCCTCCGTATAATAACAATGTCAATAATAATATACCATGACGCTAAAGCTAGAAAATGATTTTAATTATAAACCATAAAAATTATCAATATAAGCGATAATTCTTATATATAATTTTACAAATGAAATGCCCATGCGGTCACTGGTAATTATTAAACTTGTTCTTCACCTAGTATTGTTAAATTAATTATCAAATACAATGTGCACTACTGATACATTTATAAGTATATCATTGTATATGTGTATTTTATTTTTTATTGTGTCAGAATGTATTTTGTATTTCTTCCTTTCAGTAAATTAATAATACTTTGAAATAATCTTTTATTTTTGAATGTTTGATATGCTCGCACCCCTACGCAAGGTTATCATGCCCCCACAGTTTCAGGAACACCGGTATAAATGTGCGTAACTTTTGATATTTAGATTCACTTGAATTAGTGAGAAAGTGAGTTTGTGTCGTATTTAAGTCATCCAATAAGGCAAGTCGAGGAATATTGGCGATGAACCTTGTAATTTTCACCTTAGTGGAGTGACGAGGACGGCAGATGAGCTTGCACACTGCTTTCCTTACTATCACACCATGCAAACGGTAAAACATTGAGCTTTGACAGGAATAAGGAGCATCAACCATGTCTACCCAGTGCAGAACTCGAACCCGTAACATTCCGGCCACGAGTTTGAGACCGTTACCACTGTTTCAGTCAAGTGGTCAGTCTGATGCGAAACCCCAATGTTCAGTTCCAAAGCAAGCTTGGTACTCATTTATCCACCTACCGAAGGGATGAATGGCTGAGTCGACTTTGCCCAGCCCGGGACTTTAACCCTGAGTGAGTGAATATTAACGTCGCACTGTTCAGCTACACGAGGGCTTTTGGCGACGGACCACGTAATTTTGAACCATGGTCAAGTGACGTGGACGACACCTGAGCTGGCACCCCCCTCTCCTAACTACCACACCACACAACGGGAGGACGTTTCAGCTCTCGACAGATTTAACGTGCATCGCTGCCCTACACGGCGGGTCTTTAGTGGTACGGGCCGAACTCATGACATGCCTGCCATGGTCCGATACCTTAACCACTGGGCTACCGCAACCCTACTTTAACCCTGAAACAGGGTGAGGAAGCGCGATACTACCACTCAACCACTAGGGGCTTCAAGAATATTATGTGAGAATCCATAAAAAGCCAACGACAGGCGTACTTCTAGCCCATTGCCGCGATGAATTTCGTGGGCCTCGATCTGATTATGTCAGACAGGTGGCATGAGCAACAACAACAACAGAATATTATTACAAGAACAAATTACTGAAATAGCATTTTTCGGCTAAAAAACGAAGAAAGAATGACGTATTTTCGAAAAATTCTCCTTTCCTGAAAAATGCTTCTGTAACAATAATGTTTTGCTTATATGTACAGAGCTTGAACTGCCACTTTTGAAATTATGATTTATTATATGGTTTGTCCATATTTTTATGTATCAGAATAGAGGAGTTTTAAGAAAAAACACCGTTTATTATTTCGTGGTCTGAAAATACAGTAGAACCTGTTTTTATGCTGTCCTTTTTTTATGCGATTATATTTTTGTGTAATTTTTTTAGTGGGATCTTTTTTTAAGCGGTATATGAATTTCAACGGTTGTAATGCCACCACTGTATAATGTTTTCTATTAATGCACATATATTCACTTCAAAGCGCCCTGTTCATTGGTTATAAACTATCTCCCAACAATACGTTCAAGAGGGGATTCAGGATGCTAGCACATGATAGTGAAATTTTTCTCCAATAAATTAAAAAAAACCGTGCGCGCCCGATAAAACTATCTTGTGTTTCCAACAAATCAGTTCACCCTCCGGTATTGTCAAGTTTTGCCTTTCGTTTCTTAAAAAGTAATATGTATACAAAATGCTTTTTTTTAAAAGTATAAGCATAAAATACGTTTTTTTTAATTTAAAAAAATTTTTTTTGAAGAATTTTTTTTCCCAACATTTAAATATTTTTAAACCCAAAAAATGAAATTTAAATTTATCTGAGTTTTCAAATAGAACAAGTACAATTAGTTTAATGTTTTTTTTAAAATTCAAGGGAAAAGTTTTTTTATCATGGATTCCCATGAATCAACCCTCAACCTTTTGCAGCACGCGTTTGATTAAAGCAAAAAACCGTCAATAAGCCCAATTATCAATAATTTAAAAATTATGAAAACGTACCAGATTACGAGAGCGGATAAAAAAATATTCAGGGGGCCAGATTTCGAAAAATATCGAAAAGCATTTTTTTTAAAAAAGGACCCATTCCCGGGGGGTTTTAAAATTCCCAAAAAAAAGTTTCATCATGCTATCTGGTTATCGACGTTTAGAAAAAACGACCAACCACCCCCGTCCAAAAAATTATACTTTACTTTTAGGTGCCAAAAAAAAAGTCATTTAAATTTATTTCAAGTGACGGCAATTTTTGGGCTATTTAACAAACTTTTAGCTCAACAGACCCAGGCTGTAAAAAAAAACCATTAGGTCCGGCCTCTGGGTTTATTAAAATATATTATTGAGTCCAAACTTTAGGATGTTTTCCCAAAAATTGTTTGTTGGGAATTTTTAAAATCGCCCTCAGAGATTTGTTGGAGAAGCTTCTTTAAGCAAAATGAATCAAAAAATCTCATATCGACTATGTCCCCGTTAAGGATCCGCTAGGTTGAAAAAGTGCTTTTTTGGTGTTTGATGTTTGGTGTTGTTTGGGCCCTTAGGAAAAAAAAAAATTAATTATTAGGGAAAAAGGACTAATAATAAAAATAGAAGTTTTTTAAGTTCTTTTTAAACATTTACTTTTTTCTAACTAATAAAAAAAGTTTTTTTTTAAAATTTGGTTTTTTGGGGAATGAATTTTTTGTAATTTTGCAGAAAACGGAATATCTTCTAAAAAATCCAATCAAATGCAATGAAATTTATAACATGTATGCTATGGGCCCTTCAGAGTGTAACAAACCACAGGTTTTACGACAGCTACATTTAATCACATTTTACAGCCATTTTTAGCTTAGAACATGCAGTAATTTTTACAAAAAATTATGACCATCAAATTTAAATGCTAATAAAATATTTATTTCTTAAAATATTTTTTATCCTGTGGTTTGTGACACTTCAGAGGGATCAAGAAATATATCAATGACGTTAAAATTGCATAATGGGCAATTTACTTTTATTTACCACGTTTTTCTTAACTGAAAAAATTTTGCTAAATTTTCATAAAAATCATTTTTTTTTTAAAAAAGGCTAATACATGCTAGTTATTTAATAGTTATGACTCTTTAAGCCTATTTATGTTCTTTAAAACAATAAAGTTATTCAGAAAATCAATTTTTGAAAAATTTATCTCCGAACCTAGTTGGATACCTTAAGACTAACAAATTTAACAACTCTGGCAATTGAACATGACATACATATTGATACTGACAATTGTATAAAAGATTTTGCTCTGAAAAAAAAACACGAAAAATACAAAATACAAAAAATTCAAAGCTGTTTTTTTTTTTAATTTTAATTTTACTAATTTTCTTCACTGATAATGAAAATAGAGAGGCGACACATTTCCGGTCGGCCCCAGGCAGTGAAAGCCCACGCTAGGCCACTGGCATGAACAGCAGAAAAATTGTATCACGAAAGGCAACCACAGAGAGATGCACCGGGCAGCTGAATGTTTGCTAATTTGCATCACGCTTTATGTGAATATGGATCATTATGAGATAATAGGCCTAGAGTGAGGGAAGGCTACGAGTGACTCCGAACTCCTAATAGGGTACTTGGATTCCTTCGAACGGTATTCAACATACTTTGTTCCATGTATAGAAAAAATGTATTGAATACCATGGCTCGTTAAAATTCGCGTCCCGCCTTCAGAATACTTAAATTTGACACCCTTAAGATTCTTGGATCAAAAATATGATCTAAAGCACTAGTTAACTGCATACTAATTTTGTTATTAATCTAAACTATGTCCTACACGGTGGGTCTTCATTTACATTGTGACGGATCTATACACGTTTTTCCAATTAATCCTCTTGGGAAATCTTTAGGCTATCCATTCGCGTTATTCACAACCAATTCTTCGGAAGAAGAGAGAATCGGGATATTTAAATTAACTTACTAAATATATATATATATATATATGACACATTTTAACGACCCAGTAACGACAGCTATGGACTTTAAAATCTATTGAGTGTACGGGGTTTCTTTCATAGGAAGAGCACTGAAGCCACGTGTTACAATACTTTAAGAAAGAGGCAAAAGAACCCCGACTTAGGGGAACAAAGATATTTATATGGGGAAAAATCGGAAGAGATAGCGAAGAGTGAAATTCCCCAAAAGACATGCTTTATGGGGCTCTCTAGGATTCTATTGGTTCTGTCCCCCTGGACAGAGGTGGTACCAAGTCTATAGGGAAGGATTAGTGTCTGGAGGGAAAAAGCTGACGAAATATTGCATTGATCTTGCATCATCCAAGTTCTTGGTTAAAGCTTACAAATATATCTATTTTTATATTACATATATATATATAGTCAAAGTTTTCTAGCTTGAATAGAGTGTGGGAGGGGAGATATACTCGAGTCAGGTGAGATTGCTACTGAAGGTATATTAGAATTATAGTGATTTTATTCTTATAAGGAGGAAACTTTAAAGTGACGATTGTTCACTAGGATTGATTTGATATTAGATTAAATCGGATGATAGGTTGATCCTTTATTAAGGTAAGGATCAAGTTTGATAGTTTCCTAATTGTTCGCGTTTTACCATCGTGGTTCTCCTTTCGCGGTTAACATTGATACATTCTTTTACTATTATTAGTTGAAATTGTGTCTGTGTGGTAAATATATATATAAATAGATTCATTGGATCATGTCGAGTATTTCTTCCCTACCTCCCACACATCTAGGTGCCCAAGAGAGAGGTGGTAATCTTTCACAACATCAGGGCTCGAACTTATGACACTCCTGCCACAAATTTATGACCATGGCTACTATAATGGCCATTATGTTTGATAAAAAGCAAACAAAAAGTATTTTTACAAGAGATAGAAAGAATTCGGCGTCAAAATGAATTTTAGTCCACCATTATTTTATTAATAATACAAAACAATTCATTGGTATATTCTTAAGTGAAGGATACGTCTTTACAAAACATACGAAAAACTTCTAGCAACTATTGCTAATTTTTTTTCAAAAAATTAAATTATTACGTATTTATTAGGAATTTATAGTATCATATATTTAAATATTCGAAATTTCTTTAAAAAAATAGAATACATAAATTGATACATTTGATCTTTATTTACATTTAAAGCAACGAGAGGGCTATGGGCGAAGTTCCTCGTAATTCTTAGCTTTGGTCCAGTGACGAGTCATCTGACTGGTTGCCTATCTTCAAACCTCCGCACCACGCTGGCTTGAAGACTTTCAACATCCATATATTTAACATGCGTCAGCCTCTTTACATGACGGGTCTTTAGAGGTGTAGGGACTCGTACCCTCGAGCCACGAGTTCGTGACCATGATCACTCTCTGACGGGGCTTTTATCGTGATTTCCATTAACTGTACACTTGGGATTTCTTTGGGGCCAAAAAGGCAATTCTCTCCAACCAACTCAAGAAGAGAATGTGTATATGTAAATTAGGAATCATATTGGAAGGTTACAAGTCTCTAAGTGAAGTCGCTGAGTAGAGAAGTAGTCGCAAAGTGATATGAGATAAATTCTAAAAGAAGAATCTTAATTCTGGGGAATTAGCCTAGCTGTGCCGGTGCAGATGAATCAAAAGTGGGTCCGAGACCAACGGAGCATAGCAAGAGCCAGCCAGATTAAAGCTGGAACGGAAGTTTTAAGGACCGTAACTGTTTACTTAGGATATACGCGTAAGCTTGATCAATTAAATTTTAAGTATAAGGCATTTACTTTTGAGATAGGCTTTAATCTATAAAGTTAGATTCAGTGGTTAATTGCGTTATTTATTGGTAATACGTGTGTGTTACGTCTTCTTCTTGATCATCCTCCTCTTAGATTAATATTGTGTTTAAACTAAGAGATCTTAATAAACGGATTTTAGTATGAATGAATTGAGTAGTTCTTCGTTCCTTCCCACAGACATAGGTCGCGTGAATAGTGGAGAGCGGGTGTCCCCATCGGCGTGGACACCACAACTCAGATACTGCAGCCACATAAATATGTTATATAGGGGGATTCATAAAAAGAAGTATACACGTTCCAGATGCTCCAGAACAAAGACAAGCCCCACCTCAAAAAAGTAAGTTAAATATACTCTTTAAATTTGTGACTCGTTCCCGACGGAAGTGACGTAGGAAATAGGATTTCGGATTTCCCGGGTTTTTCCATTCCCGGAAATGTTCTGGAAATCCCGGAAATGTAATTGTTGGTACCGGGATTCTCAAAAATACATCAAAATTTTAAAAAAAATTAAAAACAAGTTATTTTTAAATAAAATCAATAATAATTATATAAAATAAGGATACATATAAATTCCAATATTAATACTTATTCATACAATGAGCTTAAAAAAAACAAAAAATATGCAATAAATTGATTATTCATTTTTAAAACAGGATTTCAGAAAGCATAAGCAATTTATACTTTTATCACTCAGTCTATAGGCTGAGGATTGTTTGTCACAAAGCTTAGAGCTATAGTTCTAAAGTTTGCGACGAACAATCCGGCTGCACAAAATGCTCTCTCGGCTTCAACTGACGTTGGAGGAATTGTTTTTAAAACCTCACATATTTTTATAATGTTTATTGATGGATTTTCAGTCTGTGACGGGCTCACGCGTCTTTTCTTTAACATAACCTCTGGGTTCTTTGGGGGCCAAGATTAATGGCAACTCTTTTTTTTTTTTTTTTCAACCAAAACCCAAGAAGCGAAAGGTGAAAAAGAAATGCAAATAAGATAGCTTTTAAATAACAGAAGTTTCAGTAAGTGAAAAGGAAATTTTGGGGAATGGTATGTGTGAAAGTGACTAGTGGGAATTGACAGCCAATCATGAAGTTACCTGGAAAACAAGCCATTAAAACAAGGTTCATACCATTGCACGCACGCCCAGACGTTTCCACATAAGGATTGAATCTAAGTTTGGATTAAGGTAGGAATAATTATTTGATATTAGGACTTGTAATATTATTAGAAGTGAGAGTAGGTGAATTAAATAATTATAACTTAGAGAAAGTGGTCTAAATTACGCGATTCGGTTTAACTATCATTGTGTGTTTGTTCACTATAGATTCTCGCTTAATTAAATTTATCTAAATTGTTAGACATTTAAGTTCTATTCTTAATAAAGTCATATTAAGAATAAAAAATGTCTATTCCTTTTGCAAACCCTACACCTCTAGCTCACGCTGACAATCAAAGATACGGTCACCATAGGGGGGTGGTATCACAAGTCGAGTCGAACTACTGCATCTCTTGTTTCATGATTTTGTTGAAACTAGTGCTTTTTGACTGAACAATATAAAACTTTTATTTTAGAGTAAATTGCTTTCTCTAATTTTTCGCGCGCGCGCGTCCAACCTTATTTCTTTCAAAATCTTCATGCTCTCATCTTCTGAGTGCAAAGAGTTGGATATTGATTCTTCTCAGAAAAGCCTTGTCCCTATGATGTGGGCTTGTCTAACCAAACAATTTTTACCAGGCAATCACGAAATATCAACAACAACTGCAGCTGCTTCGTATTTTCTTCCAAAATTCAGGTATTAATCCTATTAAATTAACATTGCGACTCTCGTTAATTTTTTGAATTAGAGAATATTTCATATTTATCACAAATTCTGAATTTTGTTAGTTCATTTCTCCAATAACGAAAGAAAATACACCTTTTGTAGATAGTAAAGTTGCATTTCGACTGCATTATTTTTCTAAGCCAATTTTTTTTTCTTTAAGCCTGCTACAATTGTAGTCACAGTTTCAAACTTAACATTGGCCATTATTTGCTTTTCTTTAGTGTCAATTAATGCTTTTAAAATTGCTGACTTTATTTCTGAAAATCTTTCAAGCGTTGCCAACAAACTATTCCACTGCGATTTGGTATCCAAACAAACCATCTTTTCACAGCCAAATTCTTCTTTAACATATTTTTGTAAAATACACTCAGGGACAAAAAATTAGCGCACCAAGAAGGAGAAATCAAAGAAAAAGGATCATTTGTTTTAGAGAAAAAGGCAAGAGAACGAAGGATTTAATAACATGTTTAACCCCCTCTATATATATATATATAGCGCGAATGCACGATGCGATAAGCTTGGGCATTGATTCATACAAGTTCTGTACGATGTCTTGAGACATTTCGTTCCACATTTGCTGTAACCTTGTCTCTAGTTCGTTCAAACTCGTGGGATGCCCAACTCACCTTCCCAAATTATCCCAGATAGGCTCGATTGGAGACAAATCTGGAAATCGGATAAGCCAAGGAAGGATAGTAACAGGGCGGAGACAGTCTTGTGTTACCCTTGCGTGTGATGCCGAGCACTTTCTTATTGAAAAATGGCTCCTGGGAGCCGTTGCATGAGTGACAACACATGTGGTTGGTGGATGTCATAGACATACCGCTGGGCTGTCATGGTGCCACGAATCAATACTAGGGGTGACCGTGTATTGTAGGCAATGGTACCCCATACCATTACACCAGCAGTGGAAGCGGTGTGTCGCTGTAAAGCAAAGGCAGGATTGAGGTGTTCACCACGGAGTCTCCACACACGAACACGATTGCCATCACTACTGAGATTGAATCTGGATTCGACAATAAAGGCGACTTGGTTCCATTCCACTGCAGTCCAATATCCTGGTGCGCGGCACCATTCCAAACGGAGGCGTTGATGGGTCGGCGTCAAGAGCAGCACACGTAATGGGCGCCACGATCTCAAACGTCCAGGCCAAACGTTCAGTCAGGCGTCTTCGTATGGTTCGCGAAAACACAGGGCCCCTAGTGAAGGTGCTACCTGTGCCTGGATTGCATCCGATGAAGCAGTTGGCTGTACGCGTGTATTTCTTACGATGGGGCGGTCTTCTCGACGACTGGTCTGTCGAGGGTGTCCTGAGCCTGGTCTTCATTTAAATGACATCTCTTGGATCCACTGGTCCCAACACCCCTCACAACATAATCAGAGCGGCCAAATTGACGAACTACTCGCCTAGCTGGCCACCTAGCTTCAATCATGCCGATGATAATCCCCCTCTCAAACTGCGACATCTACTCATATTGTCTTCAAAAACGGCGTAATGGGATGTCTACCTCAGCTTTTCCTTTGTAAACAATTCATCACACTCAAAAAAGTTGTAGTTATCTGTTTTATACTCCACGATTGACGTTAAATGCTCTCTACCGGCTATCCGTAAAGCACTATCACGCTGCGTTTCTAATCATTTGCATATCTCCTCGACATGCACCTTCATGCCAAGTTTCGTTACGCTGTGGAAAAGACTTTTTGTTTTCTTCCATTTAGCAAAAGTTTTACTGGAGCCTTTTTTGGATAGGTTGAGATTTTCTTTGGTAAATGCTATAGTTGCAGGACGACTTCATTCTCCAATTGGACGGAGCACCGCCACACTGGTCGGCCAACGTGCGAGATGACCTCGATCAACATCTCTTTTACCGATGGATTGTATGAGTCTCAGACAACATCATGTCACTTGCCAAATAGCTACCTAGAAGTCCTGACACTTAACTCTTTGTGATTTCTTGCTGTGGGGTTACGTAAAGGAAAGGACAAGATATTCATCTTGTATTCTTGCTGATATTCATCCCTTCCAGTTGATCTTGCGGGGCTGACACAGCGTATCACAGCCACTATCGATGGACTTGATTCAGGTACCTTAACAATGAATGTGTGTCACGTGACTAAAGGTTCACTCATAGAACATCTGTGATTGTCTCTAATAAAACTTTAAACAACAACCTCATACAATTATCTTACAAGTAACATATAACATAACCCCTTACATTGTTTTTGATTTATAGTACTTTAAAGCTGTACATACTTCTTTGTGAATCACCCTTTATTAAAAATGTTAGTCTGCAAGGTGCTTATAATTTTTGAAGTGAAACTTCTTTGGGCGCGAGAGTGAATGGGAAATTTGCCCAGTTTTGCGTTAGGGTGAAAGAGCGAACGTAAGTAAGGGAGCAGGGGGGACACCACGTGACTTGAGTCATATCCGTGAAAAAGTTGGACGATTGCCGAGGGCACCTTGCAACTTCGGACAAAAGGCGCTTAGGTATTGGAGACATAAAGTCCCTTGCTACTCGTAACGAACTCGTTTGGTGTATTTTCATAGTTTTTATATAATAAAGTGCCGTTTTCATCGAAAAAATGCGCCCAAAATATTACCATTGATGGCTCTTCCCGTTACGGGAATGTCTGAGGTATTGTGTTTATGTCACTAACATTCGCGCCAGAATCACTACGGATAGCATCTTGTAAACAAATACATTGACTTCTGCGATAGATACATTAAGTTTATATTATTCATTTTCATTTCCGCTGAATTATATTAATTCTAGTCAGAATGCCTAGAATAAATGCAGAAAGATGAAAAGAGTTTCGTGAAAAAAAAAAAAGGAAAATTAGCAGCAAGTCCAGTCGAAAGTGTATATATAACCAGGTAGTCTTGTTACAGTTGTTATCACCTTCATCCATAAAGTTTTAGTGCTGTACACACCAGAGGCTGCTGCAATCATTGGATCCCATGATGATTAAAAGCTGGGATTTAACTGGAGAATTAAATGTTGATTTTGCTTCAGAAGAAGCAAAGCCACTCATTGTGTGTGAATTCTTGAAACGGACACTGAATTTGACAATGACTACTAATTCTAGAGAAGGAACAACAAGATACTAAACACGATTGATGCAGTTTTTTCACGTTTTTTTTTTTTTTGATCGACTACAATCGAGGACTTTTACATCCTACTTCAGTCACCACACACCTATTGTGTCTTTCTTGGAAAATGATGATGCAGAAAATTGAATAAATATATTATTTTCATACAATAAATGAAGCGCGAATTTTATTTGATTAAGGTATCCGACTACGTTCGAAACCGTGATTTTGCAAAAGCGTGTAAATGGATATTTCTGATATTTAGTGTCACTTAGATTAGAAAATGTACATAAAATTGTTTTAAGAATAGTATTACAATAAAAAATTATTTAATTACAAATATTTTGACAAAAAATGAACATAGAATGACCCATTTTCAAAACATTTTCCTTTTAAGAAAAATGCTTCTATTATATAATAATATTTTGCCTGTATATAGCTCAGAGTCTGAACTAGGATTTTTGAAATATATAACTTAGAAGTGGGTTTATCCATGTTTTACGACAACAGAGGGGAGAAATCTTAAGAAAAAAAACGCCGATATTTATTTCAAATGGTTGTAACTCTGAAAATAATGTGGAATTTTTCAAAAATCATAGTTTAGCCTCTGTACAGAGGCCTGAGTTATATACAGGCAAAATATTATTATAATAGAAGCATGTTTCACAAAAGGGGAGAACATTTTAAAAAAAGGTTATTCTAAGTTAATTTTTAGCCTAAATATATATTGTATTTAAATAATTTTCTTTTGTCAAAATGTCCTTAAAACAATTTTATACATGTAGTCTAATATAAGTGACACTTAATATCATGAAAATTATCCATTTATGCGCCTTTTTAAAATCACGGCTCCGAACGTAGTCGGATACCTAAGTAAGTTCACTCAGCAGTTTAATATAATTAGATGTATTCCTGCATTTACGGCCGACGTCGCCAAAGAAGTTCCACTTCTATTGTGTGGCTTTCCACGTTCTTTTTTTTTAATTTGAGTATTTATTTTTTAATATTAAAATCTTCAAGAGTATTTTCAAAGGTAAATGAAATACTTGTAGATTTTCTTTTTAATTTCAAAAATCACAGTTAAAATATATATTTTTTAAAAAAATAGAACTTTACCTATTGAAATATAAATTACACGTTTATCTCATTAATACTATCCCTTCGTCTAACCCGATGTTAAAAGCAAAATGCGGTTGAAACATTTAAACGGAAAAATTTGAATACATTGTAAACATTCCACACAAATTACTATAATTAAAGACTAAAAAAGATATTATTTCCGTTGTACAATTTCAATTAGTGTCCTTTTCTATTTTAAAATTACATATTTCAGAAAGACTTGCGATTGTTTTTAATAGAATAAATTAAACAAGAATCCAGAATAATGGAATTCTGGGATTCTTATTCAAATATAAATATTATCTAAAAATTTCAGTTTGGTATTCGGAAAAATTAGACGTGGAAAAAGTCTACAGATTTCGATACAAATTATTCACTGAAAAAAAAATGATGCTATTCTCACTTGAGATAAAACACAAAAGGAAATCCATCATCATCCACCCAACACCATTTCCATCATTAATTTAATTACCTAACCTAATAAAAATTTACTAAATAAATATCGAATTCATTTCTAAAGCAAATGTTAATCCAAAACTACTCATTCCCGCCGCAAATGTTGAATTAATTAAACAAAACAAAAAGCACGTTTTAAAATTAACGAAATTATTAAGCCTTTTGTGTGTGTTCTAAAATAAATTACAGCACTCAGAGCAAATATTCGAAACGAGCGGGAAAAATCATTTTCGAGAGACGAGAGCGCAGACGATTTTTATTTGTTTGCCGTTGCCACCACTTACTAGATTAAATAATTAAAAATAAATATTATTCCCTGTTTGGAAAACGGCGAGCAAAACTCATCGGAAAAATATGATATTTTAAGCGGAATTCGAAAGTTATTCGAATCTGCGCCATTTTTCTCCAGAGCTGGCGACCGAAACAAAATAAAAGGCCGCTGATAAGCTGTTTACCAAATATTGAAAAATGCCTACTCTCGTTTAAGGCGAGATCAATCATTGAGATAAAACCAGCGCTGCGTTTTTAAAGGGACAAACACAGGTGCACCTAGAAGACGGGACGGGCTATTAAAGGGTTTACAAGCATCTAGCCACATCTCATTTTTGCCCTCGGGGCCATCGGAGGGGGAGGAAATTAGCGGTTGCGCGGCTTCTACATCCGGGTGTTTTCCCTCGGCTACTGAGGCAGCGTGTAGTTTCCGGGTGCGTTTTTGACGAGTAATGTTCACGAACACAAATAAACAATAATGAAAAAAATGATGAACCACGCTTCCCCGAAGCAAATGGGAGCATATATTTTTCATGGAGAAAGAGGGGGGAGGAAGGAGAGATAATGGTAAATAATAAAATTCAACGCGCTCGCTGCTGTGACGGAAAAAGAAGCTAATAAAAAAAAGTGCTTAGCTTTTGATTTTAGCAATAACGGTATCAATAACAAGTGTAATTTTTGCTTCTACATACGAAGAAAAATCAGATTTTATTGTACTGTGGTTTTAATTGAGAGCGTTTCGTCTCAGAAGTAAAAGATTTTAGAACAGTAAAAATTAAATTTTACCTTGCTGGTAAAACAGACGCAAGAGAGCAGAGAGAAAATGTCCTTTTCTCTCTCTCTCTTTTTTATTTATTTATTTATTTATTGAAGCTATACTTCTTTTAGGGCGTTTTTAAAAATAGGATGAGGGTAAATTTTTACAATGCGCGCGCAACCCGTCACGGATGCGAAAATCCTTTGTCAAGAAATATACAGAACGGGACAAATCATTCCCGCCTTCGAAATTCTCAGAAAATACTTCTCTTCACTTCCCTGAAGAAGGGGACACCCGGGTTTGAACCGGGGACCTCCCGATTTGCAGTCGAATGCTCTACCACTGAGCTATACCTCCACTTCAGCGAACCTTTGCTTTGCATTCCGAAGGAACGGATACGAAAATGCTTTGTCTAGAAATATGCAGAACGGGACAGATCATTCCCGCCTTCGACCCTCCCCATATTATTGGTCCTATGGTTCCTGAACGGGGGTGTTTAAATTCATTTAAATCGTGATTATCTCAGGTTTGGCTGGTCCGATTGACTAAAAGTTTGTATCGTTCTACTCTTCTCGTGACCGCCTTTCGTCATTGGCCCAGCTTGCCCTGCTAAAGATTTTAATCTTGTTACGCCAAAGAAGTATAGCTTCTTACGTGCGTACATAAATACACACACACTTTTTTTGTTGTTGTTGTTCCTTTCTTTTTTAAAAAAAATTCCGAGACAGACAGGATATAATATATTAAATTTGATGAGTTAAATTTTATCAGCTAAAAATGTTCGAATACAGTCGGAACCCGATTTAACAAACCCTTGTTAAATGAATTTTATGATTCAACGAATTTTTCTCTTTCTCCAATTAAAATTGAGGCAAAAAAGAAAAGAAAAGAAAAAAAAAACCATTTAGCGAATAATAAACCCAAAATCAACGAATTATTTCAACAGCTGAATTTTTTTTCCCTTAGTTTCCACTAGAAAAAAAAAGGAATTTTTTTTCAAATGACATCCTTTTTGAACGGAACAGAAAAATACTTTTCTTGAAAGCTGCAAATTTCGACGGGAAAGAGTGCAGACCATTATTAGACTTTACGGGTGCAGATGAGTTGATGAGTGTAACTTGTGCGAGTTTTGATTAGGACATTCTCACGCCGCACTTCACAACTCAGGGGATATTTTAAGATTTTAACGATTCCGAAACATTTGATGACTGATTGACCATCTGTGTAACTGAAGTTGAAAAAATTGGAGAGTTATCGAAGGCAATGAGCAGTGGTTTTTGCCTCCAGTGTAGAAATTGATAATGCAATTCATATTAATCTGTTTCATTTTCCAATGCTTTGGGAAAAAAAACTGTGGAAACATACCTTATATTCAATAGGATGTAAATGACGCAATACAGCCGAGCCTGTATAGATTGCGAATTTTTCTATAGAGCGAACTTTTTTCTGGAACCTTGAACATTTCACGATTTTCTTTAAAATAACCTCTCTATAGCGAAGTGCATTTTCTATATAAAGAACTTTTTTGTGTGATACAATTTTTTTTCTCTCTATCATTGAAGTATTTCTAAACATTTCAGGTGTTATTCTCTCCTTAATACATTTTATGGAGGTCATAAATCTTGAACTGGTTTTATTAGATCCTAACTCACCGAGAGCAATAGAGTTCTGGATGTTTCCCCATCCAAGAAGTGCAACCTTTAATCCCCAATGTCCAGTTCACTAGAAACATCTTCGATATCCTCTTTCACCCTCAGTGGGTGAGTGAGTGAATATTAACGTCGCACTGTTTAGCTACACGAGGGCTTTTGGCAAAGGACCACGCGTAATTTTGAACCATGGTCAAGTGACTTGGATGACATCTGAGCTGGCACCCCCTCTCCTAACAACCACACCACACCAACGGGAGGACATTTCAGACCTCGACAGATTTAGCGTGCATCGCTGCCCTACACAGCGGGTCTTTAGTGGTACTGGGATAGAACTCGTAACAAAGCGAGCCATGGTCCGATACCTGTACCACTCGGCTACCGGGGCCTCACACACAGTGGAGTGGTGTCCGTGTTCCAGTTATAAAATAATGTATGTTTAATATTACTTGTATGCTTTAAATTAGAAAATGTCCTTAAAATTCATTAATCTAATTATAAAATTATTTTCTTAATATTGAAAATACGGTGTATTCTTCGACATTCTTTTTTCTTTTATTTATTTATTTATTTATTTTAAGCGTAATATATATAAAATAAACACATATTAATTTTTAAAATGGCGTGAATAATTCCTTTTTTAATATAATATATACTCTTTATGAATTTAAAATTTGTTTTATGTGGTTTATACAGTATATTAAAGATAAACCCAAAAA